>JAOZJS010001417.1:0-10693 GCA_025882695.1 Amerodectes protonotaria | reverse complement strand
TGACAACAACAACAACCACAACTACACCATCATCATCATCATCATCGGCAGAAGCCGCAGCAGAAGCAACACAATCAAGTGGCCTATTCTTAACATGTCACACGAACACACATACACTTGAAATCCCCTTAGTTGGTCATAATGGTAACACATCATCATCATCATCATCATCAATTGGGATGGGTCTTTGAAACGAAAAGAACAAGTGTACAAGTACAAGTACAAGTACAGAAGTACCACTTTATTCATCCAAAATCTCCTTCATGTTCAGCATCATGCCAATAACAATATGCATTACATTTTCGCCACGCCCATCTTGACACCCACATACGCCCACCTGCTCACACGCCCAAACTTACTTCCAACAGCAAAAATCTGTAAATCTGTTGGTGGACCACCACCATTGTTCTTATGATTATGATTAAGATTAAGTTGACCAGAATCAATGGTGTTGATAATTGTTGAGGATAGTTGTTGTTGCTGCTGCTGCTGTTGTTGCGTAAGCAATGCATATGTTAGATTGTAAGGAAACAATGATGGTGGAACATCGGCATCATCCGGGTGTTGATCACCGTGGCCGTTTGATTGATTCGGATTTGGATCATCATTATTATCATCATCTGGTGCTGGAACATGAGAACAATACAATCTATCACATGCGGCCAACAACATGATTATTCCAATGCGATTTGTTTTCGGTAATCACTACCACCAACGCCAACGCCAACCACAAGCACAAGCAGCAAGCACATTCACGCACACACACACACACACACTTGATGGAAAAATCCACCACCAAACAGACAAGAGACAAGATACAGACAAAGTGGATCAAATCCAATCCAATTAAATCAAACTAAATCAAATCAAATTGGCATCAAACAATTTTGAACAGCACCGAGAGCAATTAGTTCGTTTGTCTTGTAGAGCTGCTTGGAAATTGTAGATGATGATGATTGGTTGGATTTGGTTTTGGTTTTTTGGCTTTTGGTTTTGTTTTTGGGCTGAAAATTTTTGAAGATTTCAAAAAAAAATTTTTGAGTGTGTGTGTGTTTGTGCCCGCAAAACCAAACTAATAATACAAGCGAACAACAAGTGAGCAACGAAAAAGCTTTGTATTTTATTTCAGTTTTTTTCTGGCTGAAACTTGCTGCTATTTGTTCAACAGAAAAAAAATTTTGAATTTTGGCGAGAGAGCGAGCGAGCGAGAGCGAGAGAGAGAACGAAAACCTTGGATTAATTGAAAATAAAACAAAACGAAGCCGTCTGCGGAATGTACGCAATCCTAAAACCAAAACCGAAAAACAGCGAAAACGAAAGCCCAAAAATATGTCCACAAATATACTGTTGAATACTGGAACGATAATCAGTTGGTCGCAGCTAGCGAGCAAGCGAGAGAGAGATTAACGCGTTTAAACGCGCGCGCTACGGTGACCAGTGAGCCGAGAAAACAAAAGAAAGAACCTAAACCAAATTTATGTTTTGTTTTTTGTGTTTGTTTGTTTGTGGACATTGTCAGTCACCACTGAAAAAAGATGGATTTCCATAAAGACAAACATTTTGGAACAAACAAACAAACAACCGACCAAACAATATGATGCTGGAACAACACAAGTATGCGGTGTGCAACAGGTATGCTGCGCAACAGGTGAACGAGCGGGCGCGCGCGCTTCAAACATCATCCACATCTTGTCTCTCTGGCTTTGGGCTTGAGGGAATTCATTCCATCAAGCTATAGCGCGCACGTATTTGTCTCCCAAAAAACGAAACGAAAACCGAAAACGAAACAATCCTATTTTGATCCTATTTTTCTTTTAAACCGTTATTATTACGTTATATTAATGCCGTGATTTTGGGAAAAAGATAAACATACTAACAGGCAGGCAGGCAAGCTAGCTAGCAAGCTCTAGCAAATGGCTGACTTTGAAACAATTTAAATAAATAGAAAAAAAAACTGGCAAAATGAAGCCGTGTATTCGGATTATTTGTTTCGTTTGTTTCATTTGCTTGGATGATTATTACCATTATTATTATTATTATTATTATTTATTATTGCCTGCTTGCCATTGCACGTTTGGCATTGATTTTTGAATCAAAGTTTTAAGCTTGTGCGACAATTTTTTTTCAGAGAAGAAAACAAGCGAGAAAAAACGCGTCCAATTTTGCGTATAATTTGCGTCCAAGCTTGGTTGAATCGGATCCAGAGCAAGCAAAGAGAGAAAACAGAGAAAAAACGTGCGCAATCAGTGGCAATATCGCCAATTTAATGGTGGTGGTGGTCGTGGTTGATTTTTTGATTTTTTTTCGGTTTCAATCAATCAAATATTTTAATGAAATATGAAATATGTGGAGAATCCATCCATCGGCTACTAGACCAGCAAAAGATAACGATGGTCTCGGGGTTTTAAGCAGAAGACAGAATATCGACAGGAAATTGATTTTGATGGCGCCCAATATTTCAATCTGGCTCAGAAGCGTACACACAGAGAGAGAGAATCGCCAAAAGAGCGGAAATCAAATAGCAAGTGTGTTGGTGGTGGTGCGAAGATAATCTAATTTCAATTCAATTTTTTTTTGTTCAAAATTCAATTTGATATTTGGCCGAGGCTTTGGCGATTGGAAACCGCGAATATGTGATAATTATCGAAATATTAAAAAAAATTACATCATCTTTTCGATTGCATAATCTGGTCAGTTTTTTCGGGGCTGCTTCAATTTGGGCGATTGCATAATCTGGGCCTGGTTCTGGCTGGCTGAATCCATTTGGCTAATCCTCACATGGTTGAATGTCATTTATTCATCCATCTATACTAAATCTTTGGTTTTTCATATGATGAAACTGTATAAACTACCGGAGAAAAACTACCGTTACACTAACAACAGAGGAGCTGTGTTGTGGAGGCCGTCCAAAGTACCGTGACCAATTGTGTGTGTGTGAATCAGGGGTGAGCAACCAGCGGGCCGCCCACTAAACATTTAAGCTAAACAGGAGACGAAGCTACTTATTCCCTTTCGCTCTCTGATTGGTCCAATGTGATGATTCGACCTGATGACGAGGCGCACTACATGAACACTATAAGCAGAAGGAGGGGCTGTACTGTTCTGTGCGGCTCGTTCATTGCAACAGGTTGCACACGCCTGGTCTAAATGCAATGTGTGTGTGTTTGAATTTGGAGGCGGCCGCTGGCGCGCGCTACCGTACATTGCGCGATTAACTTGTTTCAACCAAAATGCTCTCGTGTGTTAATTAATTGGCGCGAGGTAAAGGTAAATCTGTGGATTAACGACGAATCAACGAAGGCAATGAAAGGTGATTTCATTATCACCTCTCTCGCTTTCCGAAACAATTAACAAATCTATTTGTAACATTTATTATAACATTGAGCTTGAGGGATTAATGCGCTCGATAATTAATCGCTAGAGAGAGAAAATACGAACCTTTTTTTTATAAAAGAAAAATAATACAACAACACACACTTGAAACACCTGAGAAACAATTGTTGTTTTTTTGTATTGTATTCAAATTAAAAGGAAGGTTCAATGGTCCGATCAGATGATTTATCATTCATTCACAAAACCATTGTTGTAGTTTTACGGCGGAGGATGGACAATACACACACACACGCACATTCACATAAATTTTCAGGTAGAAAACCTTTCGGGTGTCGACCGGTTGTAGAAAAAAAAAACAAAGATAATTGAAATCACAACCCAAAAACCGAAGTGTGGTTTGTGTGGTGGGTTTTCGATGCAAAGTCGCCAATGATGTCGCCGCCAGAAACAACAGTTCGGGATTCGAATCTACGAACGCGTTCAGCCAACCTGACTTCGAACCAAACTAGAACCAAACCGAAAAACCAAGCTAACCAAACCGAACGAAAACCAAGCTAACCAAACTTAACTTAACCAAACTGAAGCTAATTAGACATCTCGTTTCGACCTAACCACCATCACCACAAAGCTAACCAAAATGAATTGGAAATGATTTGCTGGTGAAATCCATAAATGCTAGCTAAATGATGGCTGTTGGTAGCCGATAGCCAATAGCCACACCACACAATTGGTGGTGGCAATGGTATTCTTTTCTTATCGACATTTAGGCAGAACACAGTCGATGGTGGTTTTTGGTGGCTTTCAGAGATCGTTTTCCAAACCAAATGAAAAAAAATGAACAAAACGAACAAAACAAAAGAGGAAATCATCATCATCATCATCAGTGGCACTTGTTGCTCCCTACCAAGTATATGGTCTCTGTGTGTGTGTGTGCGCAAATGAATTATCAATATGGTTTGATCGCCAAGAACCGTGTGGCTAACCGAACACCAAACAGTTCGATCTGGTTGGAAAAAAAATCCCACAATTTCGTTTTGTTTCGTTGCAGTTTCATCAAATGAAAGGCTAGAATGTGCTTGCTTGCTTGTGTGTGTGTCCAAACATGATAAGAGAGAGAGAGAGACATGATGATTCTGGCCAAACCAAAGAAGCCATACAATTGTGTGTTGTGTGTCGCCATTTCCCTGGTTTTCGGGGAGGTTTTCGGGTTGCCAGTTTTTGTTTCTCTGATCGTTTCTTTTATCCTCGATCTGGCCATAATTAAATCCTCGCTGCATTGGTGAGCGAGCCAGCCAGCCAGCCAGCGAGCAAGCAAGCAAGCCAATTAGCCAGAATGAACACACCACGCAACCCTAAGGCCGAATGGAATGATGATGATGATGGAAATTGAAACCGAAATTCAAGGCTAACTGAAAGCTAAGCTTGCGCTGTGTGTGTGAGTGTGTTACACCTGTGGTGTGCCAAAAGATCTGTCAAGCGTGTTGGCGCACGGATTTCAAGGTTGTTTTTGGGCCGGAAAATTACCGGACATTACTATAAGCTAGTGTGTGTGTGTGTATGCGAGTGTTGAGAAATCAAAGCAAGAGAGAGAGAGACAGAGAGCGAGAGAAGCGAAAGTGGAGCGTAAAATGCGTGAAACCAAGAAAAAAAACGAGAGATAAAATCTAACTTTCGAAAATTGGCCCGGAAAACAAAATATCACAAGCATGAGCGCCATCTATCGTATTTTTTCGGAAAACTTTAAATTTGAATTTTTTGAATTTAAATTTTTTTCGCGCGCTTTTTTTTGCAAAACAAAAACACTTACCAACACCAACATTGTTGATGGAAGATGGAGATGGAAGATTTGGTATGGAATTATCATGCGATTCAAATGATGATGATTCAAACGATTCAAATGTTGATCCAGAATCCAATGAAGATGGTCGATGATGAACAACATGGTGATGTTGTTGTTGAAGATGATGCGGATGAGGATGATGATGGTGATGGAATGGAATCGGACTGGAACCAGGCGAAATGCTCGATGTAGGCGTCGAGCTGTTGCGCGAGTTGTTGATGATTTTACCACTATTATTATTATTATGGTTATTATTATTGTCATTTAGATCCAACAGGATATTCGCCTCGGAATCCAGATCATGTTGACTGAGCATATCCATTTCGAATTTAACCTGGATTTCCAAACGAAACGAAACGAAAACAAAAGGATTTCCAAAAATTAATCAAATTGATCAATTCTTCAATCAATCATCCTGGATTAAGAGACCATCATTCTGTTGTGGATCAATGAAATGGCCATCATGATCGGCGAACCTACGACGTACAACATCTGTGAACAGCAGCAGAACAGAGCGGCACCTCCTTCTCCGGTTTATAAAGTGTCTCGTCATCAGGTCCGTTCATCACAATGAACCAATCAGAGGGCAGAACGTTTCTGGTAGGCGTCAATCAAGCACAGACTTGTACTGGTTAAAGCTGATTGCTTTCGCTTTACATTCGAGTTATACTGTGTGCGTCTCGTCATCAGGTCAAATAATCGCAATGAACCAATCAGAGGGCAAAACGCTTCTTGGAGGCGTCAAACAAGCACAGACTTGTACTGGTTAAAGCTGATCGCTTTCGCTTTACATTCGAGTTATAGTGTGTGTGTCTCGTCATCAGGTCAAATCATCAACACTGGGCCAATCAGAGAGCGAGCTAAAGGGAGATATTGCTTTGTCTCCGGTTTAGCTCATGCTTGTGGTGGTGGGCCGTACCAAACGGTGTTTGACGGGCCACGGGTTGCTTACTCCTGATCCCTGAACCTTAAGGGAACGACGATGAAGATGATGATGACAATAATCTCAGTATGGTTCATGAATGATGGCCGCCTCGAACCATATAACCAACCAATGAAAAACCTCGAGAGATTGAAGGTACACTTTTGGTTTTGGTTTGGTTTTTTTTTCATAAAAAATCGAAAATACAAAACAAAACAAAAAATTCAAACAAGTTGTGACCTAGAAAATATAAAGGCGCGAGCGTGGGAAATTTTCTCGCTAGCTCGCTAGCTAGCTCTCGTCGCTCTTTCGCTCTCTCGCGATCGCGCTCGCTTGTTCGCGCGCTAGGCTACATTATCATCCATTCTACGACCATTTTTAGTGTTCTTCTTCTTCTTCAACCACGACAAATACAACATTTTCAGTCTGATTTTTTTCCTTGTTCCGATGGCAATCCGAGGCTGCGGACAGCCAGCTAGCCAGCTAGCTAGCCAGGCTAACCCTGGGCTAACTTTTTGGCTGGTGTGTTTAAGCGCGTGATAGTAATGGCACACACACGGGGAGAGCGAGAGCGAGAGCGAGACCGAGAAAAGGACAACAATCAAATTGAATCGAAAGTGAAGCCAAAAAAAAGCCCGAAAAAAAGCCAAACAATTTAAATGTACGATGAAGAAGTTGAATTATGTTTGCTGTGCTTGGTGCGCATTTGGTACACCACCTTGGTAACCTTAAGCGAGCGAGCGCTAAACAAACCTTAAGCAAGAGAGCTAAATTGGAGAATCATGGTGAACAAGGGGGAAAAGAGGTTAGGCGAGAGCGAGAGACCGAGAGCGAGAGATCGAGTCAATCACCACCATCTCCAGGTGTGTGCTGTGTGTTGTTCACATGATGAGATATATTATACTTTTTTGGTCGGATATGCTCTCGCTCGCTCGCTAGCTCTACACCTTGGCGGCTGTTGGTATAGCTGATGTTGTGGTTTCTTCTTCTTCACCTAAAAATACTACTTCTCAGGTGTGTGTGTCTGAAGCTCTCGCTCTCTCGCTCGCTTCATTCTCAACTAATTAAACTAAACTAAACTAAAAAAAATCCAAAGCGAGTAAACCGAGACACCGAAAGAGTTTCATTCGGTCGTTCAGTCGTTCATTCATACATTTCAGTTCATTCATAAAATTTTTTTGGCTCTCGCCATGGTTGGTCGCCAAGCGGAAGTCGTAGTGTGTAGTAGTCTAAAGTAAGTGTGTGTGTGTAAATATTTAACAAAACGATTATATCAAGCAGCAGCAGCAGCCGCATTTTCATCGTTGTTGTTGTTCTCGTCGTGAATTAGGCCAAGCCAGGTACTGAAAAAAAAGAGGTGTTCTTTGGTGCAATTTTTTTAGCTTTTGGAAAGAAACAAACATTTTTTGGCTGCACGCTAGACAAAACCCCTTTTTCAAAAGTCTCGCGAAGGATCTCGCCGTCGAAATGATTTCCGATTAGCGAGCGAGCAAGCAGAAAACAACAAAACGAAAAATTATTATTATTTCAATGTCAACCGAAAAAAATTTTTCATCGAGCTGTGGGAGAGAGATGATGATGATGATGATCGTGGTTGTATATTTCGTAAAAAACAACAACCAATTACATTTTAAGTAGACAGGTAACATCTTTCTTTCTCTCTCTCTTTCTCCTTTTCCTCCTCAATCAATCAAAAAGCCATTCGGAAGTAAGGCAAACAAGAAGCGAGAAAAGCAGAGAGAGAGAGAGAAACAAGGGGAGCAACAGGTATACAGGTAAAGATAGGTAGATGAAAGAAGGTAAATCAAGCCAACAATTAAACCCTCCTAGAGAGAACGAGAGAGAGGGTTGAATGGGTTAAAAATGATGATGATGATGATGATCACCATCAAGTGTTTCTTGTGGTTTTTTGGGCGTGTTAACCCTTCTCGCATCTTTTTCATCCTCTTGAAAGGCCAAAAAAGCGAAAAAAGCAAAAAAAGCTCTAGTGCGCGCGAGAGAGTGAATTTGCTTGAAGCGATTTATGAAATTTATGATGTTATAAAGGTGGAGATAATGGTAGGATTTTATTTTTTTACAAGCAATAAATTCATCATCGAGGAAAAAGAGCAATATTCGTCCTGGCGATGCTTGGTGCATGGTGAATGGTGCATGGTGCGTTTCTTGTAACCATGACAAGAAGAGGAGAGTACGAGACGATGTTGTTGAAGACCACGATGATGATGATGATGAAATACATCGTTTTCCCACGCTCGGACGGGTCGTAACTGTGGTTCGATTAGAATCATTACCATCATCATCATCATCATCAGAATGAACGATGTCTTTTTCATCATCATCGCATCAACAGGCGGCGATACAACAACGTGAAACTAATTAAAATTCAACGATCAAGAAGGCGGACGAAGACAGAACTGATTGAGACATCGAGTTGAATTTTTAAATTTAGATATACCTGATCTGAATCCAATCTAAATCCGGAGATTCCCGATTCCGGAAACAGAAAAAAAACCTTAGTCAATCCAATCCAATCTAGATTCGGGCATCGGGAAAACGATTCATCATCGTGGCCATCCCCACATCTATTATAATCATGATACAATTGCTCTTTGAAACAATCAACTGGAAAATCAAAATCAGTTTTCTACCCCGAAACGAACAAAATCAACTAAATGATAATGATAATGGTAATAGCGATGACAAACATACTCGCGCACTCACATACACACTGGGACAGGTAAGGTTGGAAAACGGATGGCACCGGAAACATATTGCTTGAAGGCAAACAGCAACAACAACAACAACAGCAACAAGCAATCATCATCGTCGTCGTAGTCGTTGTCTTATAATGCATCCACGACATAAGCAAGCTAGCAAGCGAGCAAGCCAGCAAACAAAGGTAACACAATCAAAGCAGCCAGTGCGTGTGGTGTGTGTGCTGGGGTAATCATCATCATTTTTCCCTTGAACGGAAAGATTGGATACGGACGAGAGAGAGCGAGCGAGAGACCAAGAGAAATGGAAAGGTAAGTTCATTATTATCATTCTCATTATTATTATTATTATTATTATATCTTGGAAAATTAATTTCATTATAATCTATCGTTGTGTACTTGTCACAATCGTATACACACTCGATGTTGACGTTTTCCTAGGGTACTTTCGGTCGGAAGGTAGATCAACTAATAATAATAAGAAGAATGATAATAACAAGCGAGCGAGTCTGGCCATGCTTGACAGAGTACGATCAAGCATGATGATGATGATGATGATGGTCAACCGAAGAGGAACCTTGGCCAGAGATAACGACCTCGAAAACCTCGCAAAACCTCGAGCACCTCGCGACTCACCAGAACTAAAGCAAGCAACAGGCAGAGATTTTGTGCGTGTCGCCAGCTACACGTAGCAAGTATACGCGTATAGTGTGTGCGTGTGTGATTTGCAAATTCGCTCGCTCTCGCTCAATCTCGTAAACCATATAATTTGTTGGTGCCCCTTGATTTTGGTCATTTCATTCGGTCGGGGGCCGGATAGAATTGGATGAACAACAACAACAAGTTGATGATGTTGCAGAAGCTCATTGAGAAAAAAAAGCAAAGCAAGCTTCGTCGTAGTAGTAATAGTAATTATCATCATTCGTTATTATTGTTATTATCATTATTACTATTGTGGGAGGGGCCTGGAGTCTACATCTAAACTCCTCCTACTACTACTACGCGCACGCGCACACTCGGTTGTTGGTTGTTGGTGGTTGGAGGTTCATTGAGAAAAATCCCAGCTAGACCCGGCAGCTAGGCCCTTCTTGGTCGTTGTTGTTAAAAGGTTTTTGTCTTTGCTTGCGACCAACTTGTTGAGCTTGTGATCCACAAGCAGCTGTCCCGCTATTCTTTTTTTACTATTATTTTTCGTGGTGGGACCCAACTCGAAATTGTTATGAATGAAATGAGAAATGAATCCATGTGAAATTTGATTGGTTGTTACCCGGGGACCTAGCTAGCTAGGGCCTGGTTTTTCTCACATAGGTCTAGTCTAGTAAAAGAAGGCCTTGGACCCAAAACAAATGTTGGATTTCTGGTGTGTTGTGCGTGTTCCTTCGGGGGACCGCTAACCGCTATGCTAGACTTTTAAGGGGCTCTGGACTGAACACAAACTGGAAATAGCAAACACACAGACAGCGAAGCAAGAGTGAGCGAGAGAGCGAGGGACAGTTGAACTGAGCCGAACAAGGTCAGTGTGGTCATGACCTCGTCGGTCGCAGATGGAGACGGTCACACAGCCGAAAAATAGCAACAACAATAATAACAATAATAATAACAATTATAAATAAATCCCAAAAGGTGATCGATTGGTTTTAATCAATAAAGGATCAATAATAGGATATCGGATTTACCTTCAACACTGATGATGGAGATGATGATGATGTTGTTGTCGGTGGTGGTGGCGGCGAAGATTTAATGGCAATCGGCATCATTGTGGTGATCAACGGCGGTGATGATGATGCCGATGAAGATGATGCGGACATGGACGGCGGAGGTGTCGGCGACAATGATGATTGTGTGGATTTTTGCCACAAAAACGAATCAAACGTATTCAAATCA
>JAOZJS010001416.1:0-10722 GCA_025882695.1 Amerodectes protonotaria | reverse complement strand
TGCATTGTTTTTTCTTGTTCACGTAGACCCCTTAGCACCTGATAATGATACCTGATACCTGATGTCATAGACCCCAAGGGGTCCATATAGACCACTTTGGGAACCACTGGTCTAATGGATAACTCGAACTGATGACGAGACATACTATAAACAGTAGAAGAAGGTGTATCTCTCCCTCGGTGATTGATCTAATGTGACGTTTCGAACTGGTGACGAGACACACTAAAAACAGCAGAAGAAGGAAAAAAGGCTGGTCAACTTTTGCAGAAGCTGTAAGTGTGTCTCTCTGTGATTGGTTTACTGTGATGACTCTAACCGATGACGAGACACAATATAAACAGCATAAGAAGGTGTATTCTTCCCTCTGATTGGTTTAATGTGCTGATTCGAACCGATGACGAGACGCACTATAAACAGAAGAAGAAGGTGTATTCATCTCTCTGATTGGTTCATTGTGATTTGACCGAAAGAATTCATGCGCAAAAATGCACGGCAGTGAAGCAAACATTTCAGGGTCTTGGGTGGAAATTGAAATCAAACAGGTATTCAAGGATGAAAGCGTTCAGATTGGACTTTATCGGAAGAAAAACGCCTGAATGGTTATGGTCCAGAACCATCTGATTATTCTAATGATTCTTATCCTTTCGATTCTCTCCATATAACACCTAATGCACCTTCCTCATTTCAAAACTCAATTTCGATGGGACTAGGAAATGGATAAAATTGATTTCTTAATTAATTTTTATACGAATTATTGTAATCAATAAAACTATAGATTTTATATTGTTTTGTTATTTATCTTTTCGAAATAAAACTAATTACAATAATTAAATCAATGATGATTATTTGGCCCATGTGGCCAGATCCTTTTGGTAAATGGTTGAGTTTTTTCGAATTTCTCAGTCTTAATGTTTGTCAAAAATGATCGCAAATATGCTTGGGTATTAATTCAAATCTTATTTGCCCAAAAAACATGCCAAGCTTTTCATATGTGTACCGTATACTAGAAAAACATTGATCTTGCCCGAATTTGTTCTGTTTTGTCCTAAAAGAGCAAAAGCAATCGTTGAGTATCACAAATCATGTTATCCAAGCTACTGTGCTTCTAGCCAAAAATCTGTTTGCCTTCCCTATTGATTAGAGACAATTGATGTTTTTTTCTTCATTCAATTCGATCTGGTCCCTCAAGTGTTTGTGTGTGGATCCACTTGATCCAAAGCACGTATCACCTGCCAATCTTTGGATATGTTTACTCTATACAAGCCCACTATGCCAATCAACCATACAAACAACATCAAGATTGAACCAGATTCCAAGACAAACAATCAATATTGAACAAAAATTTCTTTAAAAAACCATTCTAAATCCTGTCTCGCATCAAGCACCGACCAATAATGCAATCGATGAAGAATTTTTTTTTGTAATAACACATCAAAATCAAATTTCGTCATTTTTTTCGACAATTTCTTGGCAAAATTCTCAATCTTCAATTCAAAAAAAAATCCAACCAATCCTGAGTCTGACCGCTGCCTTTTTTTCAGTTGAACGATGAGCTGGCGTCATGCAACATCACCATCTCCAACCCGATTGGATGCCAACATTGAACACAGTAATGTGAAAAACTCTCAGAACAAACCCACTCTTCCCATAGACCTATTGGCGACAGAAGCAGTAGGAGGAGCAGCCTGCCACAACTCCGACACTTGTAAGTGCGTCATAAGTATTTGATGAATCATGTTCCCCAATAAAACAATCGATCAATCGATACAATCATTTATTTTTAAGTGAAACGGCGCCAACAATCTTGTAAGAATATTCTGCGTAGATTTCCTGGACGCGTACCGGTAATCGTGGAGAAACTTGGTCCGAACAACAATGGTAATTCTGCCAAAAATAATCTGAAAAAAACCTTATCAATCATGAATTATAAACGTAATGATCGTAATAATGATCAATTTGACATCAATGATCCTGATCATCGTGGTGATGATTATACGGAACATTCTGCAGCAACATCATTATCATTTTCGGCCAAGCGTTATAAATTTTTGGTACCCTATGATTGTACTGTTGGACAATTTCAATGGATATTGAGGAACAAAATTGAAATGGCGGCACCGAATCGTGCCATTTATTTAATCATACATCGAACATTACCGCATGCATCGTACGTATCTGCATATTGTTTGTGCTAATCATTGAAACAAGAAGGATGGTTGATTATGGTAGCTATGGCACATTAGGAACATTATTGAATTATATTATTTATCCTCAACATGGATAATAGTGAAAATGATAAAGGGGTTTGGTTATTTTTAATTTTGGAAAGATGGTCATTTGGTTTACTTCTTCGGGCTATATGACTTTGATGACTTGAACCGTAAATACAAATGTCTAAATCATGCATTTCCGCTTGATACAAGCCTCACTTGGACCGGAAAGAATCAACGGAAAACTTTTTCGTTATGTTCGTTCTTTTGGTCTTTAATTTTCTATCATTTGATCAAATGCAGCATAAAGAATTGTGTGTGTGTGTGTGTGTATCCCAAAAAGCGAGGACAAGCTTAACTACACTAAAACTAGCCATGTGACATGTTCGGTATTATCTTTTATGAAGTTTTCCAGCATAACCAACAACTTTTTTTTATACGCACTTTTAGGGCTTTGAATATCATTAATTTTTGTTTCTTCTTACACCCTTTTCCTTGTTTTTCTCCATCTTCATCATCGTTTCTATAAATGCATTATTATTTTCTACGGGCATACTACTAAACAAAACATAACCAACCAACCATACCACAACTAAACATTGTTATTGACAAACTTATTTTGCATGGATAAATGGATAAAATGGAATACTATGGAAAATGGGAAACAACCTTCATCAATATAATGCATATTATGGGGTTTGTCGGTGGCCAAATATGCACATAATGGATGGACCTAACTTAAAAAAGATGCTTGATGGGTGAACTATATCGAAAATATCAAAACAATGATGGCTATTTATATGTTTATTATAGCGGAGAAAATACATTTGGGGGCGGAGACTTTAATTTTTAGATTTGCAGCATAGAAAATGATGGACACGAAAATTCCGGAAAAAATCCCATGACACGCACCTACGCATACACCCATCGCAGTATATTTACGATCATGGTCTGATTCTGATTTTGTCGAAAAATGGAATTCGCCAAAAATCGACAATAAATAAACAGCAATGCAAACGGGGAACATTAATTTTATTTTCCATTCCATTTGATTCAAATTAAATTTTTTCCAATGATTTTTCATCGAAAATTCCTCTCATCAAAGCCATGCTTTTGTTCCTAAACGCGAAATTTACAAAACATTTATATATAAAAAAAATTAGAAAATCATTTAGAATCTCTTTTTTTATGTTGCTTCCTAAATATGTAAAATAACTCCCTAAAAGTCCGATAAAATGCGATAAAGATAAAACCGTTAACCGTTTTGGAAAAGAATTGGAAATATTCTGTAATTAGATTTGGAATTTGAATAAACAGAAAATGAAATTGCGCGAAAATGATCGGCTATAGTAGCGCCATCTACTGTTGTAAAATGATACGAATAATTGAATTTTTATTTCGAAAAATTCTCTAGAAATCAGTTAGTTTTTTCGAATTCAGAAATAAGTTTTAAACAGCTAATTTCTTGTAGATTTTGGACAGAATTTGGTTTTTTTGACTGGAATTATGAATGAACAAGGAAATATCGGACCCCAATCGTCATCAAAGCTAAAAAATGGTGTTGAGAAATTTGTTATTGAAAAATCCAGATCTAAATCATTCAGGAGAATGGCTCAAATCAAATTTCATGCACCTGAAAAAAATCCTAAGAGCGATGAATTACAACCAAAATCAAGCAAATCCGGTACAATTTTTTTCTCGAATAAAGGTCCCAAACAACTGGAACAAGCTAAGAGTGAGAAAAGTCAAGATGAATCAAATGGAAACATAGTCGCAGAAACTAAACAAAATGTGGATCAGGATTTGCTGGTGAACAAAACTGAATTATATGTCAAACAGACATTGTTCCAGCAGCTTGTTCCAAAAGAAGAACCAAATGATGAAACGTTTGATATAAAGAATACGAATTTTCAGCAAATTTTCGCAAAAGTCAAAAATAGCGATTTTTTTATACGATCGTTCGGATCTAGAGTAGTCAAAATGGTACGTTCAAGTGGTGGTAAAATATTTGGCATAAAACAAAAGCAAATGGATAGCGAGCTGGAAAAGAAAATTTATAAAGTAAAAGCTGTGATTAATGCATTGAAACATCCACGTAATGAAGATTCAAACGAATTTGTGTTGAATGATGATCAGACCAATGATTGGATACAACCAGATTGGATCATACCAGATCCCGAAGGAAAGATCGTGCAAAAATTTCTCTCCTGGAGTCACCAGCAACAATCAGCGATTCTATTGATGGATGATAGAATCTTATCCAAAACCATGGGTCTCAACTATCAACGAGAGATTTTTGCATCGCAATACTCTAGTACCGCTTTTTTTGTGGCGAAATATGGCGGAAGAACATGTTTGGTGAAACGAATAAATTTTGAACGAAAATATTTCGATTCAGAAAACGACTGGATCAACATCATCAAACTTGTTTGCAATGATGACCATACTGGAGAAATAAAAGGGCCTAAACCATTTGCTAGAATTTATGAAGTGTTCAATTGGCCATCCAAATCACAATTATTCATTTTTATGGAGATATTGACCAACAAAACACTGCATTATAGAATTAAACAAAGGGAACCATTGAATGTTAATCAAGTCCGTTCGTGGACAGCGCAATTATTGAATGGGATCAGTTATCTACAGAATTTAGCTATAATTCATCGGTAAAAATATACTTGGAACAAATGCTCCAATTTGATTTAATGCTTTTATTTCAGTAATCTACGCTTAGAACATTTGGCATTGGATGCTGATGACAATTTGAAAATTATTGGATGGCGTCGTGCAACCACATTTTTTAAACCAATGGGTACGACGCATCCAAATTTGGTTTCCAAACGCGAAAAACGCTTGCGCAAGAATAATCATCTACCACCCGAAGCTTTCCATCATACTTATGATCCTCGGTCGATAGATGTCTGGTCCTACGGTGTTGTCCTCTGTTCTTTGGCCACGTTCCGTTATCCTTTCAAAGTGATGGATAGAAAAATCTGCTTGGATGTGGAACAAGCTTGGATAGATTTCCGAGAGCGTCACCCATGCTCATTTGATAAATATCCAGCCATCAAGTCCATATTGGATAGTATATTCATACAGGAACCGATGCGAAGAGCCAACATTTCCGAATTACAATGTTCGGAATTTTATAGGCGACAAAATAAGTTATTATCTCTCCAACAAAGGTTTATTAGATTAAACTAACTAATTATTTAAAGCAAACAATTGAGTAGAAAAATTGCGCTTAATCCCACTAAACTACTTGCATCACATATAAAAGCCCAGGTAATTTTTCCATATAGTTCTCTACAACCTGTGGATAGCCTAGTACAGATATCCATTTGCATTTGTCACAGAGTGATTCGATGTAACGTTCGAACCGCCCATCTTTGTACGTTTCATCTCGGTCTGCATAAATTTTAGGATTGCCCATCGACCAACAAATGAATCCACCTGATTGGACAGTTATTGAAGGGGCGGGGAAATTCGATGAGAAAGGGGACCATCATTGATTGTTAGTGATTTTGAGAGGCGCGTTCATCCCACGCCACTCACTGTTGAAAAAAAATACCTGATTTGGTTTTACGGATGATCTGTTCCAGAGACCGATAATCAATATGGCCTGGACAGAAAACTCCGGCCAAGATGCAAACATCATAACTACGATCTGGTACTGGCAATTCTATATCTGGTGAGACTAGAGAATGGATCACTTTACGGTAGCATTTTTTTTGCTTTAAAATTTCCAACATTTCATCATTTCCGTCCAATGCATCGATGTTTTTGTAGCCATGTTGGCTTAGAATCTCTCCAATTATTCCGGTTCCGGCTCCGATATCCAAAATTTCCGAGTCTTTATCAAAGTTCATTTGAAGAAAACATTTGGCTACTATAGGACCACCATTGTATTCCATCTTGTCGATATCCTTTCGAAGTAGACAAATAGTTTGTTGTAAAAGAATCGCGGAATGTGATGTGTCAGTGATGGTTTGTGTTGGATAAGTCAATAGTCTTTCCAATAAAGAATAGGATAGAAACACTGTGTCAAATACTGGTAAATTATCGTCTAAAATTTAGTGATGATTCGATATCAGGACTTGTTAGATTCTAACGACGGCATTATGTTGATAATCATGGATGGCAATAGTGAGCACTCTTGTAGAGTAGGCATTTAAGAGGGCCGTTGTTTGATTGCAACAACATTACAGAAGTTTGGCTGTCAAACAACAGTAACAACAACTCAGGATACTTTTCCGTTGCAACGATAATAATCAACAAATTGTTGAACATTATTGACAACACCAATCGAAGTCCAAGTATGCTTGGGCGCCATAAACTTAGACGTAGTGGTCATGGTGTATGGTGTGCCGAAATCTCTTTTGCTATTTCGTTCTTTTTCTCTTTCTTGAACATAATGTCGAAGGATACACTCCTGGAATGACAATCATCGTTTGGAATATTTCCAGTCAATTATGGCTGGCATTGATTGACAACAGTCTCACACTATGCGTGTCTAGCTAATGATGATGGATCAGAACTAACAATAAATTGAAAATTTGATATATGCAGTAGATCAAGAGAAAACGGAATAGATTTTCGCATTAAATTGAGTCTTAATGGACGCGTCCTTGGATCCGTCATTTTGTGAATAAGAAATTAAGAGATCAAAACTATATAATCATCACTTACCTGTTCATAGGTTGAAGCCCATTTAGCATACATACGATTGGTATCATCAGAATTTCTTGGTCGCAATAAATCGTCCAAAAACCGTTGAGCATCATTCGGTTCCGTCAATGAACTCAATCTAGATGTCAATGAAAGATCTGGTTCAGGATTATTACGGTCCATTTTCGCTTAAAAACAAGACTTTTCGCGTGATGGCAGCTAGAAAGACTAAATCAAAAATGAATTGATGACGCCAGAAAACTCGGATAAATCTCCAAGAAGAAGAATGAGAGCCGCTGGGAAATCTCTTCCTCAATGGTTTTGATTAGATTTGGCATGGTATTTCAGCATAAAATACTCGAGGAAGATATTATATCTTCTGAATGCAGTAAATATGATTTTGATTTCAATTTTGGACATGGAAAGGTCACTTTGAAACCAAATCGTGTTTGCCAAATATTCTCCTGATCCCACTTTTGAAGCTTCGAGCCATCGATCGTCCAACCCTTATATCACCGACCATCATGACCAACGTGCAACACACTGGTATTGATCGAGGAAAAATGAAAATTGTTTCTACAAAATATCGGACACCAAAAAATGGTCAAGAATTTGATTTATGTCCGTCGTTGCCCTCCTTCTCACATCAATGTTTATAATCATTTTTCAAATTTTTTTCCCGAATTTTGTGTGTGCTACTTTGCTGGTCGATTCGGAGATCTAGAAATATTCTGATAACACAATCTAATACAAGGAGAAACACCCGCAGTTTTAGTTATAAATCATATTTCACTGGATCCCGGACAATAATTCAATTTCGAATGTTTTTTTGCCAACGTGAAAACTTTTCAACACTGTTTATATTCATTTTCTGAAAGATTCTCATTGCGAATATTTGCCATCGAACTTTTTATTCGATTATTCTGCTTTTCTTTCTCCTTACGGGTTTTCGGTTAAGTTTGGTTCGACTATTGGGTTGCAGATTGTTCGGGTAGTTCATGGATGGCGTATGTGTCCTTGTCCGTCAGTCATTCTGCCAATTATTTCCGGTCATTCCAGGTGGAAAAACGCCTACAGCCTAGTGGATTATTAACTGCCACCGAGGATTATTTAGCTTTTAAGATAGTGATGGTTAGAAAGTTGGTTTGTCGTAAAATAAGAAAGATTTGAGTATTCAAGAGTTCAGAATAACCGGAAATTTAGATTGGTTTGTTGCGTCAAACTTTTTTTATATTACATCTACACCAAATGACCCGGACAAAAATTCATTAGCGCCAGAAGTAAAAAAAGTTTCATGGCTTGAAACGAATTTTCGGAACAGTTTTAGCATGATCATCAACGTCGCTAGCACTGAATATAAATTCTCATTATTATGGCTGCTCACCACTTTTCAAGAATCTTATTTTTATAACTTTTATTTTTTCTTCAAGTTTTGCTCGATTTTCAGTAAAAAGTAGTGCAAGTCTATGAAAATGGACTATTCAAATCACCGAATCATAATCAAAAATGATCATTAGGAAAATCGTCATCGTGGAAAGCAATATGAAAACAAGTGAAAGAATGAATGAAATATGGGCATTCATCCGCCCGGTATATTCATCACTCAATAAGCGAGAATAAACCTAAGAGAAAATTACTTTTTTACTTACTAAACACGAAGCAATTTCATGGATCATTTAGGATCCATAAAATAAAAACAAAATGACGATTGAAACAAAAAAACAGGAAAAAAGAAGCAAAACATTTGAGTTTCCTGATATAAATCACGAAAGAATTCCCGGGAGAAAGGAGAAAAAATGTGAATACTAAATGCATCTGTCCAAGACTTGTCCCATTGATCTGAACCAACGTTACATACTGGGTGGACCGGGAATTTCCGGGCCGAACTAGAAAATAAATCCATATAACCTCAGCTTATTTGCATTTTAATTGTTACCCTTAGGGATTAATTCGAGAATCAACCATTTAATTACTTCATTTACCGTTATTACACTTTTTTCATATTTAATACATTTCGTATTAGACATTTATAATAATTATCGTTCAATTACAGCGCCGACAAACGATTGTTGGCTGTAACATTTGGTTATGCCTCGCCCAGTGATGAGCTGTACAGATGAACCCAGCCCTTTTATGCTTGCTATCATACAAGGAGAGGCTCAACATTGGCTGGTGTCATTAAAAATTGTCCCAGAGAGGAGCTTGTAAATCAATGATAGGCAGATTTTTGTCTCTTTATTTGCACCACAATTTCTTCACAGAGGGGTTGGGCCTGTTTTCCTTCTTTCAGGCAAATACATAGGTTTGAAGGCAAGTAAAATTCAAAAGAAATCCGGTTGTTAACCCACCGAATATAGCGAAAAATTGAATATTTGCCAATATGAAACAAAAAACGGAAACAATATTTGAATTGAATTTTTTTTCTAGTTCATAAAGCATAATTTGTTTTTCACTATTTTGATTGCTTCAAAATGGCATCTTTCTCTGTTTTTTTTTCGAATGTTTAAAAACAAAAACAAAAATACTAGATAAAGAACAGCATTATTACCGGAAAAGACAAACGTATGTCCTTACAGGCATTAATATTGTAAAAGAAGGTATTTGAAGCAGGATTTTTCATTAGAAAAAATTATTCTGGTGGTGTTGCATCATCATCATCATTATTTTTTATTTCGCTAAAAGGTAAAACTATGGTTTCTCTGGCCATTTTTTGCGCGTGTGTTTGCTCGACGCTAGAAATTCAGTTTCGCGACAAAATATTGTTGCTCAAATTTCAAATGAATCTTTGCTCCAAATTAATATTCCATGGTCTTAAGAATCCTTCAAGACAAGTTATATTCGACATCTTTTCTGGAACTTGGCCTGTTTGGTTCTCTCCTGATAAGCATGTGTAGGGTAGGGATATTCAAAACATTCAAAGTGATGGTGTTCCTGGTGATGGTAGCAGCAGTATACTTTGTCGAAATGTATATAGCAAGAATTGTGAGAACCTTGTTGTTCCTTCGTTTACAAATGCTGCTTTTCTGTAGAACAAAAAAGCTACTATACTCTTCAGTAGAATTCAAGCAAAGCACCAAATTTCAATCGTTAACAGATCCCTTTTCTTGACTGATTCGTTCAGTGTAAATTTGTGTTTGTGTGTGCGCGCCAAACAATTTCCGATGAAACTATGGCGCCAATATTTGCTATCACTTTATCGTCTTAGTTTTTTCCTGGTCGATCGTGTTCATTCACTGAAAATTTCCGATATTCTCCAGCATTTCCTCCTGGTTTTCAATGATTTCAAGTTATGATTTGCAGTGGTATATCGGATGTGGGTTCATGTGCATGTAAATGTGTTCAGCTGAAGAGTTTGAAGGTGATTTCATATTTCAATGATTGCAACAATCGATGATTTTTTCGCCAGAACTTTTCAACACACCATTTTGATTTGTTTTCTTTGGGTTCGACCAGAAAAGTGTCTGTTTCAATCTTTCAAAAAAGTGTTTTCCGGGTGTATGTGGATATCGTTTCCAAGCAACTAGTGAATAAAATTTCATTTGGTGTGCACTATGAATGAGGTAAATCAAGTTTTTGCAAAAAATATTGTTCCAAAACTAGTTCCTAGATTTATCTCATTATTTAACGGGAAAAAATCATCGCAGTGAAGCCAACTTTCAAGGGGCTTCTTGATACTTTCATCCTGAAAAGTCTTACAGTTAAGCCATCCTTGAAGGGGTAGCGTTCATATTTTTGGGTGCTATAATGTTTCCGCGCACGCACTAGCGCGAGGACACTAGCGCGCGAGCGATAGGATTCTGCGCGCTATCGCGAAAGGAGATGAGCGCGCGAACAAAGGCGCGAG
>JAOZJS010001415.1:0-10723 GCA_025882695.1 Amerodectes protonotaria | reverse complement strand
TGAATGTCAAAGTATGGAAAAATAATGGGAGAGGCCTCAGATGATGTTTGCAAAAAAAAACTGGGCGGAGATTAGGCAATATCCGGGCGTATCCTTCGCTCTGGCTGTGTGTGTGTGTGCTCTCAGTCAGAGGTGCGCAACTTACGGCCCACCTATCAAACATTTTTGTGCGGCCCATCAAGCTTTATAAGCTATATTCCTCCTCTCGCTCTCTCTGATTGGTCCAGTGATGATTTGACCTAATGACGAGACGCGCACTATAAGCGCAATGTGAAGCAGTGAACCAGTGTCTGTACATGTTTGACGCCTATAACGACCGTTCTCCTCTCTCTGATTTGTTCATCGGTGATTGTTGAACTGATGACGAGACACATTATAAGCAAGGGAAGAAGGCGGGTGTATTTCTGTTCTGTTCTACACTTTTAGTGTGTGCGGCCTGGCAAAATTTTTGTAAAACTTAAACTGGCCCGTTCATCAAAAAAAAGGTTGTGCATCACTGTGCTTAGTGATGAAGAAGAAGGCGAAAAAAAATATATCACGCCCATTTCCACGACTCTTTTTCTCTTTTTTTTTCTTTGGTTTGACGCTATTTCTCATTTCGCCAACCAAAAGCCCATAGCCAATATGGTTAATGGAATTCTGCATTTTGGGACACACACACACACGCCCACTTTTTTGCACACCGCCCCTTTCTGTTTCTGAATAGTAGGATTGTGGATAGGATTGTCCCCTTGCCCTGCTGCTGCTGTTGCTAGAGGATATTATGCATTCGGTGGATGTTTTTCCCCTCTCTCTTCCCTTGGCTCCTCCTCCCCCTCGATTATTACTCACACCACAGGGTGGCACAATTTATATCATTTTTGGGGTTCCCGGAACAGATCAAACTCGGGGACTCCCTGAATCCTGCAGCTTTGTTGGTGCGAGATAAATTTCCATCCTGGAGGATCCTGGAGAATCCATCCTGGATCCTGGAACACATTCGGATTCTACAGTTCCACATTACAAAATTATGGATCCTTGATAATTTATGGATCACCCTGTATTTCACCACCATCACATTTTTTTGGCGGGAAATTTTTTTTTTAAATTTCTCGCCAAAATTTTACACTTTTCAATTAGTGTTGGGCGTGTGTGTGTGTTCGCTTTTTTGGAGTTGTTGTTTCGTTACTTGTAATTATAACACTGTCAACCTCTCGTCAAACAAGATCCAAGAACAAATTGAATCCAGAATCCTCTCCCGGATCCATAATTACGATCCAAACACACACACTGGCACACGCCCACACATACTAACCTTTGAGTAGATTGGATGTGATTGGCTGTTCAACATCATAACGAAGCCAATTGGTGACATGTACATATTCTCTAACAAAGCTTGGAATATGACAACGTAATATCTGTTGTTGATGGAAGAGACAATTAGGGATCCGAGAATCCAGAATCCAAGATTCCAGAATCTTGGATAGAATCCTGTGAAGGATACTTACGCCAGTATTTCCTTTGATCACAAAATCATCGTAAACTTGGATCTCGTATGGTTGGCGGACACCTAGAAAAACGAGAGAACAAAATGTAAAAATGTTAGCAAGTAAACAAGTGGAATTTTGGAATCCAAGAATCTTGTGGGTGTGTCCTCACACCATCACACTATCACTATCACACACTAGGGGTGGGTCCCAGATAATGGAAACAAGAATTAATGATGGCGCCAAGATACCAAACGAAACAAAAAAATTGGTCAACTTGAAATTTCCGTTTCATGTCGTCGTCGTCGTCGTTTCTTGGTATTGTCATCAAAGAGAGAGAAAAGAAAGGAAGCCTCCACATAGAGGATCTTCATTGTTTTTTGTCTTTTTCTTTTTCTTCCTCTCTTTCCGTCCATCCGCTTGGATTCTGCGATTCTGGATTCTGTAGAGGAGGAATCTCCAGAACCAGAATCGACAGGATACAATACACAAAATGATGATGAAGATGGCAGATGACATCCATTGACAACCATTCAATGTTGAGCTAGCTGCTTTGGCTGTATTTCCTAAGAATTATTCTACCGTAATTGTAATAATTGTAATTGTTATATAACTAATTGTTGTTATATAAGATGTGACTAAAAGGAAGAAGAAGAAGAAGAAGAAGAAGAAGACCATGTACATTAACAATGGTCGCCGGATGGGTGGGAAGGGGGTTAAATTTCCCAACCATCTCTCTCTCGATTCTCGTTCGCTCTCGCTCTCTCGTTCGCGCTGTGTGTGTTAACGATGATTTGATGACTAATTGCAATTGTCCAAAAATTCTCCACGACAACAACAACAACAACAACAGAATCGGGGAATCGGCAAAGGTACGCCCACACTGATATGGTTTTGTTGTTGGTTGGGGGCGTGTGTGGGTGTGTCATCAGAATCTTGTAATATCATATCTTTTGTGTCATTGTTTGACGGCCTGAACCCTTCGCCTGAACTCTTGGCTGGCTGGTGTCTATGTGAGCCTGTATGTGGGTGTGTGCGGGTGGGCGTGTCTCTTCTCTTATTATTATCATCTAGAAGTTTATAATGGTTTGATGATTCTTCTTGTATTCTCGCTCTTCACGAGAGGAGCAAAAGTGTCATTATTATTATTATTATTATTATTATCATCATCAAAGAAGAAGAAGAAGAACTTAACACCATTGATGATGGTGACGATGATGATGATGATGAAGATGTATTTTGGAAACATTTTTGTCTTCTTCTTCTTCTCCTCTCTGGGCGCCATCAGAAGCCTAAGAAGCCTAAGAAGAAGAAGAAGGCGACAAAGTTTTTTTGAATTGGTTTGGTGTATAATATCAACTTTCCGACTTGAGTCGAAACGACCACGGAGAGTGAACAACAACTGAACCATCCAACCAACCAACCAACAAACGGAAGGAAATGGAAAACGTGGTCTCAAAAACTGTGTAGTAATAATAATAATAATAAAAAGTTTCGCTCTCAATGAAGCAAGAAGCAAGGATCCGCTAGCTCTCTCTCTTTTGAGGATTCCTTTACTTTTCCGCCCCCTTCGGTCCTGTTTTTCCCCTTTTCTTGGTTATGTATTGTGTAATAGAACGGGCGGCTAGCCAACACCACCGCCACCAGCAGCAAGAAGCAAGATTGTTACAAAATGCAATGAATGAAAATAAAAATAAAAAAAAAACATTACGCTTGGTGCATTCTTGGCGCCTTGCGTATGTAAAAGTGGGTGTGGGTGTGTGGGAGTGGGTGTCTTAAATTTTTATATCTTTCTTGTTTTTAGTGTCTCTTGTCTCTTGCCGTGTGTGTGTGTTGATGATCCTAAAAGTTTATGAGCTCTACTGAGAGAAGCGATTTTGGTCTCTTTTTTGGATCGTTGTTGGGCGCCAGGAGCCCGGATTCTTGCGCCCAGTGTATGAAACTTTGACACCATCTCACACATTTATGGATCTAATTAGTAGAAGCAGCAGCAACAACAACAACAACACGGACGACGACGAACAAAATATGAAAAGATAGCAGAAGGCGACGAGAATGACAGTAGTGTAGCTCCTTAGAATCATAATGATGATGATTATTATTATTACTATAAGTATCCAGGCGCCTTCCAGAACTTACAACAGATTATGTAATAAAAAATAATTTCCCTGGCCATGGCGCCCAGAGAGAATCTCTTCATTAGAAAGGTGGAAAAAAGTTGCCATTTCCGACCCCGAAAACCGGATGGATTTTAATTTCCAAAAAAAACGCGAGCGCGCGCGACCAACTTTTTCCATTTTTATTTTTATTTTATTTTTTTTGGAGAATCCATTTCATCTTCCAGTGGGTGTGTGGGTGTAGGTGTGGGCGTATCTCTGACTTGGTGATTTGATGAAATGTTTTCTGATTTGGGCGCCACACGAGAGGGGACGAAAGTGGTGGGGGGGCAAGGAGAAATTGTTATTTTTCCCAAAAAGAAAAATAAATAATATCGGAGAATATATTGTGTGTGTGTTGAGCCTCACAGGATTGGGCGCCATCAGTTCGATGTTGCTATTGAGAATCCAGTGAACCAGGAAATCTCTCTCTCTCTCTCTACCATTGGTTCACGATAACTTCTGGTCTGATACATAATTTCATATATTCTGGCTGGTTTTTGGGGCTGGCTTTCTGGCTTGCTAGCTCTAGCGCTCTAGCGCTGGGGCCAGATCCATTATGTATTACGTTAGCAGAACTGGCTGGTTGGCGCCACGATTTCTCGGCGCTCATTCTTTTGCCATTTTTTTTTCGGTTGTTGTTGTTGTTGTTGTTGAGACGATGATGATTCGAGCAGATGATGATGGAAAGTCACTGGATCATATAAACAGGAACCCAGCAAAAGCAAAAGCAGCTCTGAGAAACGAAGAGAAAAATTTAATGCTTCATTTGATTTGGCTTCAACTTGGACTAACTCGTCAAACAGCCTGCGAGAGAGCAACAACTACCACCGAATGTTGTGCCAAACGCCGAATGCTCTTTCCGAGGTTGTTGTTGTTGTTGGAACGAATTTCATTCAGATCCATTCACTATCCACCAATGTGTGTGTGGGTGTGTAGGTTGGCGGGTGGGTGTGTCCACGTCCATACTCGCATACGTTTTGACTTTTTTTTTCTACTTCTTCGATTTTGGATTTTGGATTCTCAGTTATTATTATTATTATTCTTTTCGAATGAATGACTATGGTCTTCTTTCATTTCGATCGAGACTCGATTTCTCTCTTCGTTCCAAAAGACTCTCTTCTCTTCTCTTTTCGGGTATCAAGGCGCCTATATCCGAATAGTGAAAAAATTCTATGTCCGAAACCAATCTATTTTGGAATCATGGCTGAGAGAGCGAGGGAGCGACACAGAGAAAAGCTCACCAGATGAAAGTCACCATATTGAACACACACACACACACGAAAAAAATGGTGCAGAATATTTTTTTTCAAAAAAAATTGGCGCCATTTCGCTTCAATGAAATCCAAAAGAACTGAACTTTTCCACTATCTGACCAATGAACCAATTCGTGGGTTTTTGTTTTGTTTTGGATCCATTTTGCTGGATCCAGGATCCACATACTATACTGGAACCAAATCCAGTTGAAACCAAATCAATCTTCTCTCGCCCGAGCCTCCAAGAAAAGTTTTTGGAACACCACCACCAACAACAACATCCGATCAGATCAGCTGGATCAGTTGAGCCCACGGAGAAGTGAATGGCCAAAATGGCCAGCCCGCCAAAATCGTAATTGAAATCGACGCGAATGGAATCAACTTAATTAAAAGAAATTATTAATTTCAAATGCTCTCGGGTCCCGAGGATTCAACACGCCCGGGCGCCATAAACGCTCGAAGACAACAACGACAACAACAATCAGCCGAACAACCAAGTAAAATGGTCACAAATTTGTATCCATCCATTTTGGAAATTGACCATCAACAACGACGACGGTGTGTGTGATGTGTGATGTGACAACGAACACACACACACACGCACACGAAAATGGAACGTGACCAAGTTCCAGAAAAAGGTTCCAAGATGGTTCCAACATGATGAGAAGACCCGAAAGACAAACAACGACAAGAACGACAAGAAAAAATTTATTGATTAGAAGACCAACCAACCGACACACACGCACACACGGAATCGGGGATCCAACCCGAGAATCCTAGTGGATCCTGGTAGATCCTGGGAGATTCCCTTGCAAGATAGAAGGAGCCATTTATCCATCCCTTCATCCCTAAATGGCGCCCCAGCATCATCCGCATCATCATCAGATCCAAGATGTCACATCAATGTTTCTCTCTCTCTCCTTGAGAATCCACTGGCATGTCTGTCTGTCTGTCTGTCTGTTTGTTTTCGGTCCAGAAATTTTTTTTTATTTTTTTTTATATTTCTGTTGTCGTTTGGATTCTCGGATTCTCGGATTCTTTCTTTTTTTCGGATCTTCGGAAAATAAATTCCTTCGTTTTGTTATCGTTGTTGTCGTTTTGTATTATATAATGTGTATTACATAACACACAATCCCGCACTTGCACACACTTGCACAATAGGAATGAAAACAACAACAAAATGATGAAACAAACGACAACGACGACAGCACCCACACACACAAGTGCCACAGACAATAGCGGATACAAATAACAATAAGAAACATCGAGAGAGAGAGCGAAATAGGCTCATCTCATCTTTTTATTTTTTTGGATGATGGAATCCAAGTGGACAAAGCACAAAGCCACACAGCCACAAAGCTGCCCTGGTCGCACATATCCAATGAAATCCATAGCTGAAAAGCTTATCTTTATAGTTTTTTCCCCAACCGCGTGCGTCTTATAGGAGGAGTAGGAGGAGCTAAGAGAGTTAGGGGAGGGGACTGAAGCAACAATAACATGAGTACAATGTGCAATGTGTGTGTGTGGGACCTTATGGATGGAGCCAGAGGAGGAGGAGCAAGCGAGAGAGGGGGAGGAGCTTATTTATTTTGATGGACATTGGCGTGAGCGCACGCCGAAAAACTGGTAATCTCGCAACATTTTCGATGATCTTTTCGTTTTTTGTGTGTGTGTGTGTGTGTGGAAACATCTTGAAGCCGGAACAATACCAAAACAACAAAAAAAAAGTTTCAAAACCACTTCAGAATGTTGTTTTGTTTGCTGGATTGATGAAGCCCCTGCCTGCCTGCCTGTGTGGATCCAGAATCCGGAATTTCGAATGGATCCCGGTATGGGGATCCCCATGGCTCCCGAATGATGGGACAAATATGAAATTAATAATTTGGTTTCATTCTTTTGTTTTGTTTTTTCCCGTTTTTTCTGTTTGTTTTTCTTCGTCTCTCTTGGTCCAGGATCCAGAATCCAGGCTCCAGAATCCAGAATCCAGAATCCAGAAGATTGTTTATTTTTAGATTTGTGTGTGCGTGTGCGTGTGTATAGTCAGCAATTTTTGGTTCGTTCGTCCGTTTTTTTTGGTTGCTGGTCATTTGGCCATTTTGTTCTGGCCATCGTGACATCAAATTTAGATCACAGTATCCAGAATCCAGAATCCTGTTATTGTGTATGTCAATATCATCTAATAAATAAATATATCCAAAAAGACAAGAGATAGATCGCTAAGTGATAGATGGTGAGGGTGAGCTAGCGCTCTGTAGATTACCCTCGCCCTAGATGTGTGTGTGCTTTCTTCTTCGATCCTGGATCGACGATGTCCAAAGATGTCCACCAACAAGACCAAACCAATAGGAAGAAGAAGAAATTGACCAATTTCCTGCTGCTGCTAAAAACACGCAGATCTAAAACGAGCTGCTGAACTGAAAATTCACTACATCATTATAAGCGGTATACATTTCCTTCTCGCTCTCACACAATAATGGAACGCGAGACGACCACACAAACACACCCAACCCACACACGCCCACATCCACATATAGCGGATCCAGGGAGCCACATTACGTCGATCCATTTCGTCGGAAAGATCAATGCCATTAATCAAAAACGAAACGAAACGAAACGAGGGCCAAAAAGTCACCAGAGCTGCCGAATCGAAAAATCAAAGAAAGCTGAATGAAAACAAAAAATAAAGCGACAACAAGCAACAACAACGACACATTTATTCTCGACAGTTTTACACTTTGACAGCACGTTTGTATGCGTGTTGGTTTGGCTCCCAAATTCTCTTTTTCTCTCTCTGTGAGAATGATAGACAACAGTGTCACTTCGGGTGAAAGACATTGACATTGAGGGGAGAGGCAACGAGAGAGAGTGAGAGTGAGAGAGGAAAACTTGGACCAAAGCGACATTTGATTGGTTAAATGTGTGTGTGTGTGCGGATAAAAGCGGTGTGGTAGGCGTAATGTGGGCGGGGCGTGTGTGGCTTAGGGTGTGGCCTAGTGTGTGGTAACCAGAGAACCAAAAAAGAAATTAAAGAAGACCAAAGTGTTGGATGATGAAGATAAGGCCCAAAACAATGATGATGGTGGTGGTGGTTGGCGATTGAAATCGAAATCGAAGAAAAACAAACTGGCAGAAAACTGGCAAATTTAATTAATTGTGACAGACAGACAGCGACATGGAGCGATGGGCGCCATCGGTTTGCCGCACATCCTAGAATTCGAGGATTCTCTGAGGATTGAAATCCTCTCTCTCTCTCTCGCTCTAACTGGATGGACAACTGACTGGCCATAGATCCGCGCGAGAATAGAATGAGAACATGTTGAGGATATCCCACCACCACCACCACCAGTCCCGCCCACTTTTTGCGTATAGTTCATCATTGTACAATCAGACATCATCATCATCATGATGATAATGGCGCCCAGTAATAATTTGGAATAAAAAACCAAAAGGATTGGTTGGATATTGGGCGTCATTGATATGTTGATTTATTTAATAATAATAATAATAATAATTTGGTCAATGGTCCATCCCATTATTATTATTATTATTATTATTATAAACTCATCAGTTTTGGTTGGATTCGCCAACAAGCGAACAATGGAAATAGGCTTGCTTACGGCAGGGATGCCCAACCCGTGGTGCCGTCATCAGCCACACTGCGGTGCTTGACATGCTCGTGGAGGCGGCTCTTGGCCTCTACAAGCGTTAAGCCCGCCTCCTCGAAAATCGAATACAGATGAAAGGGGCACGTCATAACGCACACACGTACACTCAGCAGATGTCCACGTGACTTAGTTACGTCGATTTGCCTTGAGGTACTCGTCGTTTGGCAGCGCTTTGCCAAACCAGCTACTTTGCAAATAGTGCAAATTCAGCCCATCAATCTCACTAACTATTGCTGCGCTTAGTGCTTCGAATGCTAGTATCACTTTTCTTAGTGATAGTGATGCGTGTGTGTCTGTGTGCGCGCGTATAGGGCTTCAAAGAAGCAACAACTTAAAATAGTACAAAAAGAAGGAGGAGCATACGCATGTGATGTCATCCTACCTTCTTCTCTCTTTTTCTGCTTTTCTCTTTCGTTCGAAATTTAAAAAAAAATTCTCTTTCGACCTTGACTCGACTTGTAGCTGTAGTAGCCCTCGCAGCGCTTGTAGCTGTCGTAGCTGTAGCAGTGCTTGTAGCTCTCGTAGCTATCGCAGCTCTTGTTGTTGCTCTTTATAGTGTTCAGCGATGAGCGTGGCGATGATGCGATTGGTGTTTGGAGGTAGGAAAAAAGGGTTGGGCCTCGCTGCCCTTTGGTTTACTAGCTTGATGTTCCTTCCTACACTTTCACTGTCCAGTCTAGTTAAAATCGAATACTAATGCTGATGAGGAGGTTGGACGAGAATGCAGATTGACATTCGACTATTTCGGCTATCGGCTACATTATTATTACCACTAGCATTCGAATCTTTCTATTCTTATCATAATCATTCTATTTTTCTTTTGTGTCTTCAAGTGCACGTTATTTCTGAACGTATTTCCTGTGTGTGTCATTGAATCTATTTTTGGGCCCGTTTTTTTTGTTCTTCGTTCTTCCTCTTGTTCTTCTTCTATTCTCAGCAGCAATCTTATTATTCTCGTGGACAATAGCTGGCAAAACAATAGCGAAAACGAGAGCTTGAGAATACGATCCACGGAAATCAAAGGATTCAGCTCTTTCAAAACGTGGTCCTGTTCACATTATAGGTACAATTCTGGGTGGCTATCCTTAGAGATTCTCTCTCTGTGGGTGTGGGTGGGAGTGGCTGTACGTAATCATGATGAAACGAGACAATATTCTTGGAAAGAATATTTTTTTCTTTCTTTTCTATTATGCAATATTATAGACACCATATGATACAATAGTGTGTCTACTACTTCGTTACATAACCGCCAAAGCTTGTTACATAATGTATTGAACCACAATCTATAATTAGGATGGTGACGGTGCCTGCGTCTGTCTGCCTGTTATTTCAATTCAATTTTTCTGGTCGCCTCTGCACAAAAATAATGGTCCGGTCACCGGTCGTTATAAAATTAATGGCCCAACAAAACTGTTTGGATGGTCATCGATGAGAATCGATTCCTAGCGTTCAAATCGAAAAATCTCGCTCTACCGATCCTTAAGAAACGGGTTTGGAGAGGATATTTATTTGGATTTCCGGTCTTTAGTGTCTGTGTGTGTCTGCCTACTAACAGTAATTATTAAACTAGGGGAAGTGATGTAATGATGATGATGGTGCGCCAAACTTTTATATTTTTTTGTTATAAATGGTGAGCAATTATCACTTTAATACTCTCCTGTAAGACAGAGATCAGGCTCAGGGAATTATAGGCGAACACACACACGGATACACTTGCACAGGAAGCACTTACAGCCGAAAGATGATGATCATATAATCATTAATTTTGTGCCCACCACCATCATCATCATTGTTGAAACCTTCACGAGAGATCCAACAGATCCAGCAGCTTTGTTGTTTCGCGGCGCTTCTCATGGCGCCCGCTCCCTGGATCACCGTGTGTGGACCTTTCGCCAGAATCCGGGAACCAAGCGAACTGAACAAACAACCAATAAGAAGAAGAAGAAGAAGATGGCCAATAACGATTGTGCAAACACCACCAACAACACGGCCAACAACGACAACGATTTGTTCGTACGACGACGACGGCCATTATTATTATTATTATTGTTATATTGTTGTTGTTGTTGTTGTTGGCCATTATTATTGAAAATGATAACTAATAATATCCGAGCCAATAATAATAATAATAACGATAATAATAGAAATAGTTAACACCTCTTCTTCTTTTATTACGATCC
>JAOZJS010001414.1:0-10724 GCA_025882695.1 Amerodectes protonotaria | reverse complement strand
TTATTATTATTATTATTATTATTATTATTATTTTATACTTCTTCTTCTTTATAACAGTACAAATAGTAAAAATAATAATGCAAAACGTACACACAGGTAGACAGACATCTTGGCAGACACTTTCATAATCTTTTTTTCAGATTACATAACCTTTTTGTTCTTTGATAGCAAAAAAAAATTCTTAAATACTAAAAACAAACATGCACATTGCTACTACTACAGGTAAAGACAGGTGACTTATTGATTCATTCAAATATAATCACATCACAAGAAATAGTAATAATAATAAGAATGAATGAATGAATGAATTGTTGTATAGCAAAATGTGTATTAAAAAAGACTCGACCAATTTATTTATTCATTCACATTCATTGTTTTTTTTCCTTTCAAACAATTCAAACAACAATTTTCTATTATCCTAGTTTCTTTCTCTTGCTCCCTCGAGGATATAACTATATGGAACTGGTTGTTGTTGTTGTTGTTGTCGCGTATGCTACTGTTTGGTTGGTTGGTTGGCTGGCTGGCTGGCTTAATCGAACTTGAACTTGATCTCAAATTTTTTCGGACAACACCACCTGTACAAAGACACTCGCACACACACACCTGAACGCGCTCCAGGATTCTCAAAGGAACGAAAAAAAAATTCCCATAGAACACCTAAGTTGAACAGTGGGACAAATTGATTATGGCCACCGTGAAACAACAAGTGCCAGCGCGCAACAAGTGTCAAAAAAATGAACAAAATGAACAACCTTCCACATACGAACGCAAATTTTTCGCGCAAATGAATCCATTCCCATTCATCCAACCTTAGCGACGTAAGCGAACAACACCTAGCTGCTGATGGATTCGATGATTGCTTGAACCTAGCTGATCTAGTAGTTTGTACACTGAATCCAGTGGATACACCTCGGTTACTTACCGAAAATGGCCAAGATTAATCCATCCGAATGGTTGGTCGAAGTAGAACAAAAAAAATATTCACGCCTGAAAATAGATAGGAAAAAGGATTATTTTTTATATTTTTATAAATTCCATCAGTTTTCAAGAATCCCGTTGTCCAAGTGCATGTGTGTGTGTGTGATGCTAACGGTCTTTGACCTTTGATTTTGTTTGATTTCCCTACCCTACCCCCTTAATCGGTCTAATGTGATTATGGATAACCCTTTTGGCAAGCAGAATTCTGGCCAGGTTCAGGCTGTGATATTATGAAAAAATTGCTCATCAAAAGAGTTATATTCGCCTCTACTTTTAATTAACACTTATCAACCGAACGAACCAGCAAAATGTATATTCGAAGTTAGATAAATGTAATGATTGCCTCTTTCAAAGCGCACACTCATTATACCGTTAATAATGGTGGACCCTTCAATTCGTTCAAAGGAACGAAAGGATTAAAACGCTTCCTCAATTTTCGAGATGCACCGATTTCCGAATAACCGAAAAACAACAACAACAACAACAAACAAGATCGAAAAAAAAGAGAATACCACGGGATTCACACCGTTATGATGGTGTGGTACATCAATTATGAAACAATAACATTTTTGCGGAAACGAAAGGGTTGCGGATAGACAAAACACAAAGATCGTAATCGTAATTGTGTGCACCTTCTTTTCGGAAATTCGGGGAATCGGGAAGAAAAATATTATCATCATTATCATTAGTGACCCTGCCAACAATAATAATGATAATTATTGTACAAATCAACATCATGATGATGGTGGTGGTCAATGGTCAATCAGTTAAGCTAATAGCCGACTGTTTAGCGGCTCCAAGGTTTCCAGGAAACGCTATGTGTGTTGGCCATCGTGCCGAAGCTAATGACCCATTGTGAAGATAGCAACAGGGATATATATTCAAAGGGAAAAACGACTTCCACGAAGCACAAATGTAAGGCAATGTTTTCCAACACCAAGACAAAGACCAGTGACCAGTGACCAGTGGATGGAGGATTCTCACACATCAAGCATCCAGCCCGTATCCAGCCTAAAACTGAATTCAACCACCAGAAGACTCCCAGTGTATCAGAGCTTGAATCACAGATTGAAAACATTTCAAAGAAAAAAAATTCTTGAGATTTTTCAACAAAACGAAAAACGAAAAACTTGTACTTTTCTTGATTTCCTTAATAAAAAAAATAATAGTCGCTGCTACAATCATTGAACAGGTAAGCAACAGGTAGATAGAAAGAGACTTTCAATGTGTATGCGCCAGGTATGCGTCAGGTAGACAGACAAATTAATAATGATTAGCGTCAAAGATCAAACTTTCAATTTTTTTTGCGTATTTCTATTTCTATTTCTGTTTTTTGTTCTTCGTTTATTTTTACGTTGAAGAAGCAACAGGTAAAAATCCGCAAAACACGAACTCCCAAATGTCAAGGTTAGCGTATCCACACATCCACATGCCATTGCATTTACCACGTAGACTACAGATGAATCTTCATCTTCATCTTCATCATCAGTATTTTTCACTTCTCCAATATGTGGTGGATTCCAAGACCACAACCACAACAACAACAGCGATACGCCGCACATCATATCAGATGGATGCGGCCGCTTTTCTTACCTGTGTGTACGACTGTGTGCGACTGTGGATGAATGTTTTCCAATACCTTGCAGGTATATGCCTGCCGCTTGATGCGTGTGCGCTGGAATTTTGTTTTCTCCCACCACCAATTGCTTGCTTACCTGCTTGCCTTGTTTGTCAATATATATCTTCAATCAACAACAGCAAAATATTTGTTACAACTATTTGATCACATGATATATACAGAAATTCCATTCCATTCCAAATGCGCGCCGTACCACAACAACAAGTGGCGGCAATCAATTTCTTGAAGGATTGTCCGATGATCTCGCTCTCGCTTATTGAATCGATCGATCCGTTATGCAAGATAGAGCGAGAGAGTGAGATGAAGAAGACTTTCTCCTTTGCAAAATGTGGAAGAAGATGATGATGATTATTATATGAAATTCACCGAGAATAGACATTCATCACCCACGCTCAAGAGCGGAGGAGAAAGTTCGGTCCCAAACAGGACTTACACACAGACACCTGTTGGAGTTGGCGTTGTTTCTTAAGAATGTTCAAATCTTTGGCAGTTGCCAATGTTGCTGCATTTTGGGAAAACAAGCAACAAATTTGGAAATGTATCACACACACAAAACACTTGAAATGTTATACAAATATGAAAGCCATAACCATCATCAACGACAACAAAAATCACAAAAAGATATTTTCCCAATCGGGCAACAATAAGAGAAAATGGCTTCATTTGTTGCCGTTTGGCCAAGCCATGATTTAGCGGGATATTTCCAAGATGATGATTTCCAGGACAGGTAGAGTAGAGAGTGATACAAAATGTCTTTCTCCCAGCCAAAAAAAAATAATTTCAAGAAGATTTCAATTTTCCAAACACCACCACTGATTTCACTGGATGATTTTCGAGGTCGCCTACTTTAGAGTTGGGCACAAAAAATAAAGACATTCTAATGATTTGCATAAGAATGGAAATAATGATGAACTAAACATTCGTTGTAATCAACCAATGACATTCCTACATTCTTGGGCGACAAATGCAAATTAAATTGGAATATGATGATGATGATTGGATAGGATCATCATCGTCGTCATCGTCATTGACCTTCACTGGAATGGTCGAAAAAATGTAGCCATGTTTTTTAGGCATAATAACTGCAGGTAATAGAACAGGTAAGATTGGCAAGGGAACTGTTCTGCGCTTTGAAAATCCCATCAGCAGCCATCAACACCTGGAATAACCTTGAAAATGATGTATTTTTTTGTTGTTGGCTGGATGTTTCCAAAACCAATTGGCGCGCACCAATCAAAATGCACCAAATTTACGTGCTTCAAACTTCAAAGTGTGTGTGTGTCTGAAGGGTCATTATCACTTGGCGCAAATTTTTGTTACCTGGAAAACAATTGAATGATTGCAGGTACGAGAAGAAACGGAACAAGAAAGAAGAACAACCTTGCTTGATTCATCCGATTTCATCGAATCCGATTGGAGGCTCTACCTGGCGTTGGAATATAACTGAATCCTCATCAGAGAGACAGGCACACACACACACACACATACAAATCGCCTCATATCGATTACACATCCAGTTAATACGGCAGGAAATCCTACAGTTGCCTATTATTAATTGATTGATTGTTTCAATCAAAAACCTACAAAGGAAGGGAAGAAAGGGTTATAGTGTGTTGCTGCACTGCCATACACTAAGTGAATTCTTTGCACGTTTTGAAGGTGCAACAACACAAGGGTAATCGATGCGGAAATAATTTTCCATCGAATTGTGCCGAGCCATCAAGCTTTGGAAGCCAATTTTTTTTGGATTGGAAAATTTATCATAAATCCGAATAAATCCGGAACGAGCTTAGCTAACTCTGGCCGCGATTAGAAATCAAATTAACCTCCAAAAATTGTAAATCAAGTAAATTAATAAATTACGGATACCAGGATCACTCACTGCAACGTCCAGATAACGAGCATTTGATTATAGAAAAAGATACATTTTCTCACCCGATAATAATCATAATGATCCTTCTCGTTCATCATTCGTTCATTCCAGTTCGCAAGATTTCCTTCCGGATTATCCAGGCAGAAATAAATCTCTTATAACAAGAGAGGGATCCGAATTTAATTAGCACATGAAATTTCATATCCCAACCAAATTGGTGGTGTTATTAAAAAATACACCCACGTTTAGCAAAGTGATGCGATTTGCAATTTTTTTTTATTTAATAAATTTAAATTTTAAAATTTTTGGGCGGCCGCACGGCCTAAAGTAATGTAGGAAGCAGACCTAAGGCGACATCTCTGAACAGGACATCAGGAGGAGGAGGAGGAGCTTCTTCTGCTGTTTATAGTGTGTCTCGTCATCGTGTCAAGTCATTATTGTGGGCCAATAAGATGGGAAAACGGTTCTTATAGGCGTCAAACATGCACAGACAAGTACTGGTCAAAGCTGATAGCCTTTCCCAGTGTTATAGTGTGTCTTGTCATCAGGTCAAATCATCACATTGGACCAATCAGAGGGAAAACGGTCCTTATAGGCGTCAAACATGCCCAGGCAAGTACTGGTCAAAGCTGCTAGCCTTTCCCAGTGTTATAGTATGTCTTGTCATCAGGTCAAATCATCACACTGGACCAATCAAAGAGAGGAGCTTTAGCTTCGTCTCCTGTTTAGAGAGGCTTGGTGGGCCGCACTAAAATGCTTGATAAGCCTCACGCGCAGGCAGCACACGTTGTTCACCCCTTTTGTTTCATTCATGAAAACAACTATTCTCCCTCCTTCACTCTCGCCTGACGGAAGTATTCCCATAACGACAACGAGTAAGATGATCGCGCGCGCGAACTTCAAAACCGTTTTCTCGTTTCTCGTGTTTGTTTTCGATGAAATTTTGAACGTTTTTTTCCCAAGATCAATTGTAATCAACTCTTCAACCGCTAGCCGTAAAAAGGATAAATAAAAACTTCCTCAGAAAAACATAAAAAATAATTTTCATCAACTTGTCGGAGCGTTGTTTTGGGAAGTTTATTCATAAAGGACGTTACCGACAAACTAACTTTCCTTATTTTATAATTGGTATTCAAATCTTATCGTTTTTTAAAGCCGTTATAAAATCAAAAGGAAAGAGGTAAAGAGGTTTCACCATGTTTGGCCATCAAATGGTGGCAATTAAATCAAACACACTACGTACTGATGATGATAATGATCGGAAAACATCGAGGAAAGTACCACCGTCACCACCGTCATCATGGCACGAGATGTTCGTGGTAGTTTGGCTGGTTGGTATTTGAATATGTTGGCGTGTTTGTTATTTGTTGGTGAATATTTTGTATAGCCTTAGGTAAATTTGTTGGATATTTTTGGAAATATCTTCTTAAATAATTGCAATTTGGAAACAATATTATGAAGTTTTTGCTAGTGATGAATTACCTCAAAAGAATATTTCTTTCATTGTTGGATAATAATTCAAGCAGCAATTCTTGGCTCGACACGTTCAGAGAGGGAGAGAGAGAGGATCCCATATTTTATCCTTTGGGTTGTACTTTTGTTTTGATGACAAATTGATTAAATAACCACCATCACCACCACCACCAACACAACCACTAGTTGCATCCAGAAGAGAATGAATGACTTCTTTTTTTTGTGCAGATCTTCGCTACAGATCGTAAATCTTTGCTGACGATCGTGGGTAACGAAAGGAGGAATTGTGATTGTGATGGTGACGGTAATGGTGTGTTGGTGGTGGTGGTGGTGGTGTCTTTGACATTCGGTTAACTATTTTATTTTATTTTATTATTATTTCTGTGTGATTATTCACCTTTTCGGTATGAAAAAGTCAAAAGATGATGCTTGTTGTTATCTAGGAACAAGAATCCAATCTGTTCAGCATCCCCCAGAAAAAAAGCATGTAGGCAGCTTGCTTTTTTTGGGATGCTGGACGATATATTAAATCATAATTCTGGTCAGAAAATTGATAAGAATCCTCATCGCTGGGAAGAGTGTCTTCGACCTCGGCGGCAACAGGTCGCACGCACACATCCAGACATCTAGAGGGAATTCCTTGAACGTATTTTATGTAATAATAATAATCATTATTATTATTATATAATAGTGGGAAGTTTTGGATTACACACATCCACATCCACATCATGTTTCTGAATTCCCAAATCTTGAACGAAACATATTGTGGTGGTGGTGGTGATCATTGAAAAGACAACGAGACGAGATCATCATCGTGGTCGTGGTCGTTTTGTTCATCAAAATCATTTTCAAATACGAAATCTAGATTGATTTTCACTTTCTATAAATATAAATGGACACACACACACACACCTGAGAAAAAAGGTACAACAGCAGAGAGAGAGGGAGAGAGGTACAGACACACAGGTAATACACACACACAGGTAACAGGTAAGCAGAAAAGACTTAACTTAATGTGATCTTGAGATATGGCCATAACTTAAGACACAGACAGAGAGAGAGAGAAAGAGAGAGTATTCCGAAGATGTGTGTATGCTCATCGGGCAGATCGGATGCATGGTCCAGCCATTCCCAACACAAGATAAAGCGAAGAAGCGAATGAAAAATGTGGAAAAAATTTAAATTTTAAATTTACAGCACAAGCCAACCAACCAATCAGAGAGCGAGAGCGAGAGCCAGAAAATTCCAACCGACCATCCGAAATGATTCCGATCAATGAAAAAGTACCTGCTTCATCATCATCATCATCCACAACATTTTCACTGAATGAGGATGATTATAATTATTATTATTGTTGTAATAATTCTTGTACTTGTACTTGTACTTGTATTTTTTCGATTTCCTCCTTGCAAGATGATAATGGGCCATCGCCTTAAAAAACTTAAAATAAATCTAATCCACACACATACGCGCTTATTACAGGTGAAAATTCAGATTTTTCACCTGAAATCTAAAATCGCGCGTGCGTACATTAATCATCATTACTTTTCACGTTATTTGATTGGTTGAATGATGATGATGATGGTGATTAGGTCATACCTGTGTGTTTACCTGTGTTAACCTGTGTTTGCCAGTGCACATTGGATCGGTTTTTGAGAGAGTGTGCAACGCCAGAGCTGAAGGTAGGTAGGCAGGTAGGTCCCCACCGTATCTCCCTCCCTCTCGTGTTCTCGCGATGATGGTGGTAGGTCAATGATGAATTGAATTCAAATTGGACTTGAAGCTGATTTTTTTCGAAGAGAAAACCAATTTTCCAACCACCACCACCACCACCATCAGAGAGATTGAGAGAGCTGAAAGTTGAAAGTTGAACTTTTTTTTCAAAAAAAAAATAAAAAAATAAAAAAAAATTAAAAAAATAAAAAATACGAATAAAAGAACCACCACCACCAAGCCACCAATTAGCTGAGCTCAAGACTATGATGATCGTAGACTATGATCGACCAGGTATCAGGTATATTTTCGAAGGGAAAAGAAAAAAAGGAATCCACTTTCGATCGTATCATCATCGTGGTCGTCGTCGTTCATATTCGAATTTTCATCGAGCTTCGAATTTCCATCAAGCTTCGACGAAGACGACAACGATGACGACCAAGATCTAGTCTTCGTCCACAAGTTCTATTATAGATATGATAAACAGAAAAAATGCACCAAACCAAAAGAAGATGAACTGGATTGAGAGATTGAGATCTCGATTGAAAAAGCTCGCTTGAAGGTAACTTGAAGGTTTTGAACGAGCGTTATACTATCAAACTACCTCCTACTTGCTATGGCCATGGCCATGGCAAGGCCTATTCCTTTTTGATAATAAGGTGGACGACGATGATGATGATACCTTGATGAGATGGTGTGCACACGAAAGCCAGCGGATAGTTAGCTCAGTTCGCCATGTTGGTTCTGGTTGTATAATTAAATTCCGATTCTGAACACCACCACCACCACTTTTTTTGCATTTAACAAACGTGTGTCTCATTACGGATTTTCCCAAACGAAAAACTCATTCAATTCGTGAAAAATTTCAGCGCGCTTTTTTCCGTTCTTGTCTTGTCTACCCCAAGGTTTCCCTTGAATTTTCGCTTAAAAATTTTTTCGCTCGCTCGCTGACAACAACAACGACGATCGTGGGCTAGGCACCCAGATTCTTGATGTTTTCGGGGATGAAAAAAAAAACAGAATGATTTGACTGCTACTACCCCTATTACGATGATCACACCATTATTACCACAATCTAGGGAATTAGAAAATGTCGTTGAAGATTCTTTCTCATTAATTTGCCCAAATGACGATAATGACGATTAGGATGGTCAATTAATGATGACCATCAATTCGTAGGAAAAACAGAAGAAGATGAAGAAAATTAACGACTTTGGACAGTAGCCGCATCCTTAAACGTGAATTTCTGTTTTTGGTTTATTTGTTCGGTCGTTTCACAAGCTTTCAAGCTTCCCTTTTCCCTTCAAATCAAAGTGCGAGTGTGTTAGGGAGCTAAGAAGAACCTTGTCTTGTGTGATTGGAATTAAGGAATTTCTTAGTTGTCGTCGTCTTGGTCGCAGCCGTCATCATCATGATCGTCATGAGGAGTATTAAAAAAAACAACCATTTTGCCTTGTGGTGGTGGTGTCCAGGGTGTGTGAAAAAAACAAAATTTATATATAAAAAAAGTGGGAAAGCTTAAACATTTATTCATTCATTCGTTGTACGCAAACGTCGAAAGCTTCTTGTAAGACGAAGAAGAAGATGATGATGATTATGTTGAGAAGGTATTCAGAAAAGAAGAGAATCTTAAAGAAAAAGCCTCTAGTCGTGTGCCACAGGCTTTGGTCACTTACTTCTAGCTCTTACTTTTACTTTCATTGAATTTCAAGAAAAGGCAAAAACGAAACGAAACGAAATACACAAGACAAGACAAGACAAACAACAAACGAATTTCCAAAAGAAGCCCCTCAGTAACCCCTTTATTACGTACAAACACACCACACACACATCATGCAAAAGGATAATAATACAATAAAAGGGGTAATATAAGAAGCAACAACTTACAAGCCAGAAAAAAACAAACACACACACACACACAGCTTGTATTGTTGTGTTGTGTTGTAATAATAAACATAATAATGGTATAGTAAAAGACAGGTAACAAACTTGTTGCTGTTGTTGTTGTTTCGTACCTGTTGAGCCTCTCTCTCTCGCTCTCGCTCAATTCAGTTTGATTACAGGTGGCAATTTTTTGTTGTAAGGCAAAACTAAATTGTGAACAAGAGAATTTACACACACTCACACACAAACAAATTGTTGGTTCAATGTCTATGGTAACACTGTAATATACAACAACCGTAACCAGAATAGGCCAAACCAAAGGAATCTCAAATCTGAAAAGCTGGTGGAAAATCAGTGGTGGTGAAAAATCCACCAATCAAATATCAGCACTTGTTCGTGTCTACCTGTAAGACCTATTGAAGCAGGTTGACATTCAATGAATTAAATGGAATTTGAAATGCAAAAGTGAAATTAAGTTTTCGTACTGAACGCAAATTCTCCGAATGCCTTGTACGGTGGTGGTGGTGGTTTCCACCAACAATTGTGGAGAAAACGTTGGCGTTGGTGTTTTTGGCTTAGGAACTTCACTTTCGTGATGGAAAGCAATCCTCTCATGAATAATTTGCAAGCTTAGAATCCTGCAAGGAGCGAGGGTATATATAGCCAATGGTAGGTGTCCATCACCATATCGTATCGTGCCACCACCACCACCAACAGCCAGGGATGCCCAACCCCTAGCTCATGAGAGATAAGTTGACCAATCAGAGAGCTCTAATGATCGTATCAGGCCCAAATTAGACCGCCTCCCCAGAAACTAAGATTAATAAGAAGAACAAGAGGAGAAGAAGGAGAAGGAGGAGGTGGATACGTCCTCTCAATAATCACTACAAGGACAGTGGTCTCTTCTCTCTCTCCTCTTACATTGTATTACGTGCTATGTACAATTGGTCGTTTGAAACTTGACTGGACTTTTACTTTTTTCATACAGCTTAGGATGAAGCGATGATGTGATTGGTTGGATCGTTCAGGGAGATGTGTGTGTTGACCAATGAATCGTCACCATCATTGAACAGTGCTTCGGCAATGTTTGGAGGCAGTGCAACAACAAGGCAAGAGGAGGTGTCCAGGACACTGGACGATTGACGATGCGCAATGTTAAACAAT
>JAOZJS010001413.1:0-10731 GCA_025882695.1 Amerodectes protonotaria | reverse complement strand
AAACAATGCAAGGGGTCTACGACACAAAAAAGTTTGGGTAACACTGGGCTAAAGGAAAAAATTTTGATTTTTTTACACTTTGCAAGTACTTCACTTGTATACTTTCAGTGTATGAATTGTACTTTTTTGAATTTGTTCATAATAATTTTAGCGCCGAAAATCAAACCGTCGATTTTCTCGAGAAACCATGTTGTCCTGTTCAGAGATGGCACAATAGTTCATTATATTGGCCAATTTCTTAAAAAATTTTGCACACCCCTGCTATCGATGATGGTTCGATGATGACTATCGACATCGCCCTGTTCATCAAAAGAGCTTTAGGCGTACGTACTCTCTGAAAGGACCCTCATTCAAAAAATTAACGATCGAATGATCCAACCTGTTGATCAAGGATGTGACCTATCTTATGCTTATTCCCCCACATCTAGCTTTGCTGCTTTTCGCTTTTATGCTGATGGCAATGTTCAGGCTTGCTCTAATTGATCTTTTTCTTCTTCTATCTTTATGATGATCATTATCATTATTGTGCGAGTCCATGATGACCATGGTGGTGGTGGTGGTGATGGTGCCATTTGGTAACAAGAAGACTTTTTGAAATTTTTATTGTTGTCTGCCTGTGTTGGTTTTCGATTGTTTTGAATTAAATTTGGATGCGTATACGAGGCATCATTTTCAATCCTACCATCCAACATCTGGCCATCATTGAAGAATCAAACAAATGCTCGTGTGTTTATCCTATTCGCTGGTCTGAATGTCACATGTTATCCGGAGGAAGCCCGAATAGGGAGAGAGCGAGAGCTAGTATATGGCCACCATATGCTTGGCCATCATCAATTTGAATTCAAGAATTAAATTTAAAAGGGAGAAATTAAATCGAAATCCATCACATTAATCTCCTATTCAATTCGATTCAATTCAGCTAGTCAATTCAAGTCCCTCGAAGACCAAATACTACACAAACTGCTGGTCCAAGATACGATTCTTGGCTGTGGTCGCGATGCTCGATCCGATGGTCGATTATCATCATCGGCCTGTAAGCTCCGCAGGTTGCGCTATTGTTATGTGGTGTTGCGCTATTGTTATTGGCGCTGGCCATACGTGCTGGGGTTCACACACAGAGAGAGAGAGAGAGAGAGAGAGAGAGAGGTAGAGGGATAATTTTCGATGGTCGGTAATTACCAGGATAGGCGAACATTACCTTACCTCTGACCCTAGTCTTCGGTCATTCCATTCATTTTGTCAATCAGATGCTAGGCTAAAACTGGTCCACAGGTAATATTACCATTCAATTGAAGCAGCACCAGCAACGGCAGCAGCAGCAGCCATAACAACAATCATAACAATATTTCAAAGACGTGATGGGCATGTTACGTGCTACCGTTTTTCTCGGTCGTTCGTTCGTTCATTGTATTCCTCAGGAATCATCATCACCATCATCATCACCATCATCATCATCAAGAAGAAGGTATAACCAGCTTGCCATTTCAGGTACTAATTAACTACACACACACAAACACAGGTAACTGTGTGTGCAATTTGGGTAAAATGACAATAAGCTTTTGGATAGCAAGCACGCACACCTAGGTTCCTGCAAAAAAAAATGTGCAACCTCGGATCAACTGGCAATATGGACCATCCAACCATCCAGCCAGCCTACCAACCATTCATTATAAGATCCGAAGATGAACTCACGTACGTAGACCATCGTTCCACCAAGACAGGTGATGGAATTGAGATTTTAGGGATGACCACCACCACCACCACCACCATGGCCAAAGAGCACTTTAGAGGTTTGGAAAATGGCCAATAGAGATAAAGTTATTTCTCGTTGTTACCTGGCCTACCTGGCCTACCTGGTCATCGAGAGCACCTGGTCCAAATTGACAATCTGAGCATAGTTTTTATTTTGGGCTTTGGAAAGTCAAAGACATTTAGTGTAGACAGAACTTCGACAACAACAACAACAGAAATTATCGTCAACCTCCGAAGACACCAGCAAGCAAGCACGCACTTTTACACCGGGCAATCCAAGTCGTTGTCCAAGTTGCTGTTGTTTAATATAATTTTTCTCGTGATTTAATCGTCGTCGTCGTCGTCGTCGTTTTGGAGTCGAAAGACAACGAGGACCAGAATGACCATCTTGAACATCATCATCATCATCTTGGTTGAGCAACAACCAGCCAGCCAGCCAACACACGTACGTTTTCGGAGGGGCAAACACCATTGGTTTGGTCTTACCTGGAATAGAAAAAAGAAGTTCATCTTGATAAATGATTCATCAACCTGGCTGGAATATACCTGCGAGAGACACAGAACAGCGAGAACAAGAGAGAAGGCCAAAGCAGGGCAAAACATCAAAATCAAAATATAATGAAGGAATTACCAAGCTAAGCCATCTCTTCTGGCCATCGTCCATGATGGCATCTTCTTTTTATTATAATTCTAATAATAATTGTGTCCACACACACACGCACGCCGATATATATTCTCTTCCTCCCCTCCAGTTTATTATTCGCATCCCCCTATCCAATTTTCGCCCCCCCATTCGCTTCTGGTCAGGATCAATCATGGCACTTCTTCTTCGTTATTTTTTTGGGGTAAAAAATGGTAGCCTAGGAAAATGGTAGCCTAGCTCGATTGTTTTTATGTTAATTTAGTGTCCAGCCAGCCAGCCAGTGGACTCTCTCTCTCTCTCTCTCTCTCGCTCTCCGTTTAACTCGATAATTTCTTCTGCTGCTGCTCGTTGGTGTTGGTGGAAATCATCATCATCATCGTCGTCGTCCATCGTCGAATTAGTTGGTTGGTTGGTCGGAAAACTAAACTAAAACACACACACAGACATACGACGACCACAGGAAAACAGGAGATGCTCGGATTTTGTGTGTGTGTTTTTTGTTTCAATCGTTAGTTCGTTCGTTCATGAAAAGAAGAGATTAGAAACGAAAAAACCTAAAAAGCGCATCACCTGCCTACGGACCAATAACTCTTGTTGCTGGTCGTCGACGGTTGGTTGTTGGTCGTCGGTGTCTCTCAAATGACTGAACTAATTAATCTCATCAGCCCTAGCCAAGACTATGAAGATGATGAAGACGATGAGGATGATGTGGATGATGATGATCAATAAGGGAGGAACACAGAGGCGAAATTGCAAATCAACCATTCTACCGATTGATCTATCGAGAATCGTCGACATCATCATCATAAGCCAATGTGCACAATCAATGTGGTCAGCCAATGATGTTCGATCTATAATCGACCAGTTTTGATTATGGACGGAAAAAAAATCATTAATTAGCTTGATCAAACTATAGCAGCGGTTATATAATAATGGTTATATTTAGATAGTTTTGTGGTGTTTTCATAAAACGCGAACTGAAGCAATTAAGCGATCAACATTTTAATTACAGGTGGAATCATCGTTGTCCGTTATATAACAAAATAGCGACAGCATGCATGCGCATGAGTTGCGTTAGCGTGCATTAGTAAGGCGCATGCGCAAATAAGCCACCTCCTTCCTTTGTTCAACCTCCGCCCATGGAACACGCCCATCATCCAGAACAACATCCCAATCACAGCTGGAGCAGCCTGGATTTGCTTGTTTGTTGGCTCAATTTGGTTTTTTTTCTCGAAAATTGATTGATTGTTAGGCTAGAAGAAGAAGGCGTCCATCATTGTTGTCAGTGTGGCGGCAGATGATTTTGGCACGAACACGTGAATCCCACTTTGGCCAGTGGCGAACATCACTTGTTGACATTCGATTATGATGATGATGGTGATGACCAACATTAGGGGCATCCGAGGCCCTCGAAAACAAAACAAAAAAAAAGACAAAAGGTTAATTGCGACACCCGAATTAAGCTGAATTAATGAATGAATGAATTCAGCTTGATTCAGCAACGAATCACAGCAAGCTTTGATTTCTGGACTCGCGTTTTGCGGGTTGAAATAATTACTTTTTATAAGCTAAGCTGAGCGATTATTTGGTTCAACTCTTCTTCATCCTAAAACGATAAATTATCGTGATTCTTATACGCGTTACGCGTTTGATTTGCTTGGTCGTTTGAATATCATTTGGTTCGATGGCCGTTTTGGCTGGGGAACTAAAACGGACCCCGTGTGTGTGTGTGTGAAGGTAATTAATTTTGTTTCCTTTCTTCTTCTTTAATATCACCAATCGGATGGGGTACGCCGCGTGCTGTGGCGTATCTTGACTGACCATTCGTGCCACAGATCGTGCCAATTCATCTTGGTCAAAATTGAAAGGGAGAGAGAGCGAGAGAGGACAACTGGAAAAGCGAAAATCGAATTGGTTCGTGGTCCTTTTGATGGTGATCATTGGATGGTGGAGTGTGTATTTCAGTAAACGGCAATCAAGAATCGCCAATGATTTCGGTGATGATGATTCTGGCCATGATCAATCATTTTCATTTTGGACCAAGGAGACAGATAGACGGACGGACGGTAGAATGATGATCATCATCTACATTACCCGGCCAGAGAGAGAGAGAAAGAAAATGCTCTTAATCTAGATCCATGGGCATGACATTTAATTAGTGAAAGCCACGGCCACGGCAATTGGACAGAAATTTGTATAATAATAATAAGAAGAAGAAGAAACAAAACAACAACAAAACAACGACAGCGATCTTGCGGTCGCGTTTTCATTGGGACAGGTATTGAGACAACCTGTAACACACAGACAGACACAGATTGAATTATTATTATTGATTAATTGATTATTATCCCGACCAAAAATTCATGAATCCGAGCATTTTCTTTTTTTTGGTTCACCCTGTACTGTGTGTATACAGTGTGTGTGGCTACTGGTATTTCGGATAATTGATTAATCCTAAAGCTAAAGATGGTGACGCCTTCTGAAAGTTCCACGGCAAACGAAAATCTTTTCTTCTTCTTGTTCTTCATCATCTTCTTGTTCTGGTTCTGTTGTTCTACTTATTCAAAACATAATATTTCGCTCGGCTTTCGGATTGGCGGTACAAATCACCACCACCACCAAATAACAAAAATAATAAATCCCGATCTGAGATGTTGAGAAAAGACGATGATGAAAACGACAACGGACGAACGAAGCTGTCAAAGAACATTATTTTTCAATAAGATGGAATTGTTTGATATGTCTGTTCTGTTCTGCATGCCCTACCTGCCTGCCTGTTTGTTTGCTTGCTTGCTCGAACAAAATTCTCGCTAGCCGCTCGATTCATAATACACCAAGGTTTCATTTATAATAATCAACGACAACCGAGCCAAACCTTGCCCTGAAGCGCATCATCGGCTGCGGTGGCACTACTCTGCCATTCTCTCTGCCATTCTCTCTGCCAAGCGCGTTGATCATGCCACACAATTTTTGGCTGATGGTTTGATCAGTTTCGATCTTCATTGGATTTATTAAAAATAAATTTTTTTTTGATCATCAACAACAACATCATCATATTCGATAATAACTACCCTGGAAGAATCGAAGAATTTCGACCACGAACAACAACACCAGTCAAGCCGACGTTGGTCAAGATTGATCACAAGTTTTGAATCCAATTGTCGGTGGCGATGGTTTGCCAATCACTTCTGGAATTAACTCGCATACACAAACGATTGACATTCCATCAACATCATGGTACATTCGTTTACGAATTTCGAAGAAGAAGAAGAAGAAGAAGAAATCTCGAAGTTTCAAATATCTAAGATTTAGCGTTTAGTATTAGTTGTTTGTTTGAAATCTCAACGATAATGGCCACAAGATACCTTTACACACATACACACGGTATCTAATTCTCATCCAAAACGAATATTAACATTTGTTCGTTGTCTTGTAGCATTTGTTCGTTTTTGATCATCATCATCATAATCATTCGCCGCCGCCGATCGAATCTGATCAGGTCGGTGGTTGATGCGTGTATAATTAGATTTGAATATTATTATTTGATCAACTACGAACCGAAACCATTGGATGCTGGATGTCTGGATGCTTGATGATCATTTGAAGTACACTAAATAGATTATTATTATCATACACACAGGTGTATGCCGTATATAGTGATCAGGTATATGATTATCAATCTTCTGATTCCAATGCTCGAGTATCCACATGCTAATGGATCCACTGTGATGTGATGTTTGTGAATTTCGATCATCATTTCGATCATTTCTGCCGCTTGTCGTCCGTATATATCGATCACCTCCACGATCCGCGATCTCTTCAGCAGTAGTATGTGATCAACAATCCAGGTCTGATGATCGGCCAATCGATTGATCGAGTTATTTACTTTACTTTTCCGTTCCGCTTGTGTTTAATCTAGTTTCCAAGCTAGCTAGCTAGCTTGTTGTTATTGTGTGTCCAAGTTTGACGGTGATTTAGAAGCTGCTGAAACGACCACGATGGTGGTGGTGGTTACGTTTCGAAGTTTAATTAGTGGACACACATGCACATGCAACAGGTCGAATCGGCCTGTGTGATTGGTTCGTTTCGTTTCGTTTCATTTCATTTTTTGCTCGCTCGCTTGATCCGACAGTTTTTAGTGGCCGATTGTAAAATGGCTTCGAGCCAACCAACCAACCAAACAGATGATGATAATTAGGGAGAGAGAGAGGCAAGGATATAGACTCGCGGATTAATTTGGCGCGCGGGGATAATCTCCATCTTGGTACCGAATTGAACAAATCACAAATGAGATTAAAAAATATTCTTTCTAGCTCTCCGGCTCTCTCTCTTCGGTATAATTTTGCTTCTCATGTTTGATCATCACCATGGCCATAATCATCACCATAATCATCATCAGCGGATGGTGAGTGAGCGAGCGAGCGAGCGAGCGCGAGAGTTTGGTCAATCAAGTGGATAATTATGGAAATACGCGGCGTTGTTGTCGTTGAATTATTATCATCTTCGGCTTCTTATTGGATTATACCATTGATGATGGTAATCAATCACACACACAAACACGTATTTGGGTGTTTGTTTGTTTGTTAGTAGAAGGAACAGCGATCCTCATCATCACCATGATCATCATCATCATCATCATCCGCATCCGAGGATGCTGACTACGATGGTGATTGCCTGACCAAAAACCAGCCAATCTTCGTCGTTGTTGTTTTAGTCTGATTTCGGATTTCATAATCCATTCAACACATAGCCAATGGCTGATGTTATAGCTGAATGGTGAGAAGTTATTATTGATTGATTCAAATTCATGGCTGCCGAAATACTCTCTCCGGAGTGGCTTGGCTCATTACGATTCTGTTCTGCCGAATTATGAATTATTAATTAGATAATGTTTGGCGCGCAAAAGCTAGCTAGCTAGCCAGTAAGATCATCCAACAGCAATTTCGATCGGTTGTTCGATTGGTTGGTTGGTTTCAGGGCATCATAACAACGAACAAGAAGAAGACGAAGAAGAAGAGGAGAAGATTCGATTCGATTCGTAGAAGCAGCAACAAATCAAAATTCTCAATTCGAATCATTATCATCATCATCATCATCATCTTCAACAAATTATCGAGCTTGCAGCAACGAAAACGACGAATTCGTCGAAATTGGTCGTCGAGAAGAAACACCACTCTCATTCATTTGTACATTGCTAAATTTGATCATGATCATGATCATCGTTTTTGTTTCCAGGTCAATCATCATCATCAAACATTGGCCGCATCATTTTTGATTCACATCTTTGATTTCATTCATTTCATTTCTCTCCAGGTATTTGTCAAATACGGTAATGTCGATGGTGGAGAAAAAAACAACGATGAAATTCAATAGCGGTCGCATCCCAACACCACAACGGCTGCGACACAAAACGGCGACCACGCCCAACAAACGAATGGCGGAGGTTGATGGAGGCGTCTCTATAATTATAGGGTTGAGCGCGTTCACAACGCACACACACAATGTCTATTATTATCGTTGGCTGTGTGCGCGCACGCCAATGTCACTTTCCCTTCAGATGCAAGCACAACACTGGCTTCTTTCTCTCTCGCTCCCTTAAAACCACACGCTTGTAAGCCGAGGTGAGTTATGGGCGCGTTTGATCGAAAAGAGGAGACATCATCATCATGTATGCAACACAGGCGAGACACACACCAACACGCTAAGCGAGCAAGCCAGCGAGAGAGAGCGAGATAAAGCGAGAGAAACAATAAAACTGCTTTAAAGCGTCCGCCTACGTTGATTTTCTCCTTCTGCTTCTTCTTCGCTTACATTGTTGTTCAGCATCGTCGTTCACCGTTGACGCGCACAAGCACACACCCTCGCACAAGCCAACAAAATCGTGGCCATAATGATGAGATGGATGTAGGCCGGCCAATGACAACAATACTCTCGCTCTCTCGTGAATGAGTATGACAAATCACATGATCACGTGATCACACTTGTTGCTGGACAAATCACGTGATCACTTGTTGATCTCACTTGTTGCTGGACAAATCACGTGATCACTTGTTGATCACACTTGTTGCTTGCTGAACTTCCCAAAATTAGAGCGCGCGAAACAAAAAATCTTTTCAAAATTTTGGAAAAGTTGAAGCCAATTTTGGAGCCAACAAAACACACACACATTGTTTTTTGGGCGCCATTTTCGGGCGAACATCAACCTGATGATGGTTACCATCATCCTGGGCGCCATCATCATTGTGTGAGTGAGCGTTGGCCAACGGACCACGCTTGACAAGCAAGCAGCGAGCAAGCATCATCACAACCACCACAAAGGTTGTTTTGTGTGCCCGCAATTGTCTCCACCACTGGTCGTCGCGTGAAAAAAGGGAAATTGTTTGTTTCGTCACACACGCCAAGCGAAACAAACGACACCGCCGATGAAGATATAACACTCAAAGCTCAAGGTTGAACCAATTAGAATTTGATATTGTTCCATTGTTTTTGCTTTGTGTTCTCCAAGCTGTTGCTGTTGACAATTTTGGCCACGAGAACGATAACTTTCACTGCCACCATCATCATCTCTCGTTGCTGCTGTCGTAGTCGTCGTCGTCGAACAACATCTTCGCAAGCCAAAAACTTAAATCAAGATGCTCCCGATGGCGCCCATATTTGTCTAGTTTAGTTTAGTTTTCAGGGATCCACCAGGGATTGTGCTGTTTTTGGGTTTGGAAATTTCGTCACCAAAACTTGTAATTATCGTGAATCCAACAACAACAATCCACAATGTCTTTTCATTCAAGAAATCGGCTTTCAATGCCATCAACAAGTGTGCGTGGGTGGGCAGCTTTTGAAAACTAGATCAACTTTTGTTTGTTTTCTTCAATGAAATTCAATGAATGAATGAATGGATGAAGTTCGATGTTCAATAAACAATTACATAATGAGTGGTGTGTGTGTTGTACTACTCTTGTTTTTCCCGCCAAAAACAAATCCCATTTCCAGGTTCCAATGTTGCGTAATTTCGTTTAGTTCTAAGCGAGCGAGCGCGCGCTTTTTTGTTTTGTTTTGTTTTTGAATTTTATTTTTCTTCTCAAATTTGTTCAAGTTTGAGCGCCATAAAGATCGCCAAGATCGCGCACATACACACAACCGGTAAGCGTACTGTACACTGCACTACAAGCACGTTCAGCGTTTCATCAGCCCTTTGTTGTGGTGCTTGCTTGTTGCTGTTAAAAAAAGGAGGAGCATCCAAGTGGGCCTGCCTACGTTTCTCTCTTCACTCGCACTCTCGCTTCATCTCGCTCTGTGTTTGCCCGTGTGTGTGCGCGCGCGCCAGTTCAGCGTGCATGCAGCAACACCAAGTACACACACCAAGAGCCGCAGAGCAGTGAGAGAAGAGAAGAACGAAGCAGACGAGAGACAGAGAGAAGGAGAAGGGAAGGCGGACCGCTGCTTACGGTGAGAAGAGAACGACGCAACATTGCGCTATGCTGGTAGCGCACACACGGAGCAGTGCAATGTGAATCAAGACGCGCCTACCCATGGCCAGTGTGTGTGTGTGAGAAGCGAAAGCGAGAAGCGAGAGAGACAGACAAAGCGAGAGCTAGCCAGTCGAATGAAGAAGCAGAATGAATGGTGTGCGGAGCGCAGTGTGGCTGGCTAACTGGCGGCGCGCATTCAGAACTCATCGCGAGTCAGTCGGTGTTGGACGCAGACACACCAAGCCCGTGCGCTTTGGATTTCGCTTGAAGAAAATCGGTTCTTTCTTTCATCATCGTGTCTTCCCTTGAAGATTCTGTTAACCGTTTTGATCCGTTTTTTCCCTGAATCCTGCTTGTTGTGTGGGTGTGTGTTGGTGCTCTGTTTATGGTGTATGTGATGTGATGTGGGTGTGACACGGTCATCGTTTGGTTACCCACGAAAAATGTTCAATTTTTCACTGTGTGGTGCTAAAAACGGTTAATAAATTACATCATTGTGTGTGAATGTGTATGTGCTCTCGTGTGTTATTTGAAAGCTTGTTTTTTTTGGCGGGAAAAATTCTCACGATAAAAATTTGAAATTTTTTTTAATTAACCCTCTGCGCTCCCCTAAGCTTTGTTCTGCACTGTTGTGCTTGCAAACCCGACCAACTGTTCAAGATGGAGACTTGTGTATTGATACCATCGGAATTCAGTCTGATGCTACGTCCACGTGATACCTATCTACAATTGGTGAATGGGCTTAAAAGTGTTAAAAGTCGGCAGAATCCGGCGGAGAAGAAAACGGAAACCGAAGCGGGTGTTTGTGTTTATAGTAATCAATTGATACGTAAAGGTACCTGTTTCTTACCATTCCAAGGTACCATCAGG
>JAOZJS010001412.1:0-10733 GCA_025882695.1 Amerodectes protonotaria | reverse complement strand
ATATTGTTGTGATTTGTTGCCACTACCACCGCCGATCGCAGCGCCACCATCCGTTTTCTTCCCGGACGATGGTTGATGATCACAAGCCACGCCCAATGAATGGCAGCTATCGGTACGGATAGCCGTATATCTTCGATTACCATCCAGAATTTCATCTATCGAACCGGAACAGGTTAGTTTACCAACCGGATTTGTACCATAGATATGATCCTTGGTGGTGGTACAATATGTGGTATTGGTCGTATTGGTCAATGAAGGTTCGGTTTGGGAGCCATCCAACATACCGTTGATACCGTTGGAGCCGCCACTCCCACCATGGTCCATCCCCGTATGTCCGTGATCATACATCGAACACGTTTGGCCACTATTTGCCACAAGCTTACCCGAAGAAACCTTGTGGTGACGATTACGTGTGGTAGCGGCCACCAATGAAAACATGAAATTATTACGATTGGTTTGGATGGCACAAACCACCACGAACACCAAGAACAATATCACCAATGTACAGGATACAGGAACGATGTAGTGTAATTGAGCAAACATGTTGTTCCGGAACGAATGTACAAACGTATTGCTGGTGGTGGCGGTGCCCAAAAAGCTTCGCTGATTGGCTCGTTGATATTCATCCAACGTTGCCTTCAATGTTAACGGTGCAATGGTTGAACCATCCGGTTGTTTTGTGGAAAATATATAATCTCTACCGATGCTACCAGCTTCGGTATTGGCTCGCACCACCAGTTCATACCAAGAGCCCGGTAGCAGATTGTTAAGCTCGACAATGTTCGGTGGCCGTTCTTGTTGTGCCGTGGTGGTTTGGTTGCGGATATCATCACCATCCGCATCCTCGATCTGTGACGGAACCGTCATGGCCACAGATGGCGCCACCGGTTTCCACGTCAATTTTCGATTGGTGGCCAAATCACCATAAACATGGAAATCGATTTCGAACAATCCGATTGGACAACCCAGATGCTTCCATTGACTGAGGTTGATCTTGGCCGTGGTTATGTTTGGTTGAACGAAATCCTGCACCGATTCGGGTGCAACCGGTAGATTCCCTTCGGTCCTGGCCAGGATAACCTCACTTGGATCACCTTGCCCTACCGCGTTGTATGCATTGACATAGATGAAATATTTGGTACCACAACGAAGACCTGCGAGCACATAGGTTCGTCGTTGAAATGTTGAGACCGTTTGGAACGACGGGTTGCCGGAAGGGTTATCCTCCACCCCGATGATGCCATCATCTTGGCCGCCCACGTTTTTCAATCCACCATCACCAACACCACCGATGATTGGTTCCAATTCGATTTTCACCGTTTTCCATTCGTTCACATCATTCAATGTGGTCGTGGTGGTGTGGGTGGAGCTTTTAGGCCCCGCCCCGGCCATCGCTGAATCCTTAGCATCCACATTGGTGACGCTGAGCACCATTTCATTTTGTGTGGCCGGCTTATACGATATGACAAAACCATTGATCGGTTCTTCACCTTGTACCGACCACATCAATTCAATGGAACTTGAATTGGATTTTAGGGCACGTATCCGAGGGGCTGATGGTACATCGAAATCCAACGTTTTCCCTTGATATTCGGAACTGGACGGGCCAGCACCGGCCAAATTAAAAGCTTGGATCCTAAGGATGGGATGGATAGATGGTACAATGAAGATCCTGGATCCTGGATCACTATTCTACTGGATTCTAAAACCTACTTGATATCATAACGAGTGGCTCGTTTGAGATTGGTCAAAACGAAACTCTCATACGATGTTGTTTCCAGCGATGATGATGATGATGATGGACCTTCACCACCACCATTGGCAGCGGCGGCGGCGGATGATTTGATGGTTTTGAATATGAATTCATTGCTAGTGTCGCCACCATGCGGCGAATGTGGACGATATCCAATGTAATAACCGGTTATGGGAGGAACGTAAATCGAATGGGGCGTCTGCTGTTTATTACCACCGTTGCCGTTCATAGACATCGTGCCCATGGCATGTTGTTTCCGGAATGGTGGACGCCAGGATATCTTCAAACTCCGGGTGTTCAACGGTAGAATGGTGACATCCGTCGGGACATCATTGGGAGCTGAATGGGTTAATCGAATCGAATCAAATCATCAGAGATTTGTGTATCCGGATTCTGGGAGCGGACACACCCCCACACACCCCTCACACACTGGATACATACGTTCTTCGGCCGTTTTCACCGTTATACTATCGCTGAATTGGCTGGAACCAATCGCGTTTTTCGCTTTGACCTGTACAACGTAGGCGGTGGCCGGTGTCAAATCATTCAATTGGAACGAAATGAATCGCTTCCCAGCATCCGGCTGATTGGCTAGGGTGTTGCTGGTGGCAGAGGCGTGACCGGCCCCGCCCACGTTGGATCCAACCGAAGCCGTATGATAAGCAGCATACGGCGCCAACGTAACAGTATTGGATATGGAACCAGAAATGGTTCGATATGCGATCACATATTCATTGATGGGCGAATTGCCATCGTATGGCATTGGCCAGGTTAATTTGATCGATGTGCTGGTTATATCATCGGCACGGACCGCTTCCGGTCGATCCGGTGGTTCCAGAACGAAAACCGTATAATTCTTACGAATAAAACCGTAATAATTCTGGGCGGTACAAAGATAAACACCCGTATCGGTACGTTCCACCCGGCGGATGGTCAGCTTGGTTGCATAATATCTGGCATACGACGAAGATGGTGATTGGTGGTGAACTGATTGAAGAACTTGCGTGATATTAACCGAACCAAATTCGGTTACTTCGAACGTTGGGCTCACGTGGAAACGATCCGAATTGATCGCGTCGATTTGATTGGAGGCGCTATGACCGGCGGCGGCGGTGGTGGATAATCCGGTCACGTCTTTGTACCAACGTAGATCGACAATATCGTCCATGTTGGTGGTGGATCGATTGCTGCCGGTGGTGGTGGATTTCTGGCCATCTTCAATATATTCTACTTTGACCAAACAGGTCAGCGTAATCATTTCGCCCAATTTCACATGTTTGCTCTCCAAATAACCGTTGATGAATTGTGGTGGAACTTTTGGTGGAAGATTAATGAGAAGATTAATAAGATTAATTAAAGAAAAAAAGATTAATAAGAGATTAATGAATGAATTATGTTTAATTCCAGGTAAATCTGGAACAAACTTACAATGAACCGAAAGCCGGATAATGGTGCTAATACCGCTCCCGACACCATTGAACGCGCTGCACATATACCTGCGATGATCATCACGGTTCACCTCTTTGATGATCAACGAACCATTCTCCAATATTTGCATATGTGGATTACTGATCACCGCATGAAATGCATTCGTATCCGATGTGTGTGTTGTTTCCGATTGTTGTAGTTTGTTTTTCTTCATTTTATGGCTCATGTTGTTGTTGTTGGCGGTCATGGTGATACTTTTCTGATTAACCACATCGGCGGCCATTGATGATGACATGGCCATCAAATCATCGTTGGCTTCCACCTTCCATCTAACCTGTGGATCCGGTATCCCCTCCGCTTGGCAATTGATCACCAACATTTGTCCGGAAATGGCCAGTATATCTCGAGGTTCGAACAACCAAACGGGTGCCACTGGATCAAGATCGAAGACCGAAGATCGAGATGATCAATGCAAAACGATGATACAACAAGAATCTTACCATTAACTTTAAGATCGGCAAAATGATGATCACTGGAAGCCCGATTGGAAGCAATACAAGTATAACGGCCAGCATGGCGACGTTTCAACGCCGTGAACGTTATGCTCGAGGTGAATTCGTTGACCATTTCGATTTTACGATCTGTGGTGGTGGCCAACGGTTGGCCATCCTTCAACCAGTGTATCCTGATGGGCGGATCTCCGGCTATCACAGCGCAAACCACCACCGAACGCATACCTTCTTCTAGGTTCGGAGCGAACGTAAAATTATCGATACGTGGACCAGCTAGAGACGTGGATTGGATCAAATCGAATTCGATGTCAAGTTCCAGGAACAAATTCGAATCATCAAACAACAATCACTTACTAATAACATTCAAATATAATTTGGTTCTTGCTGATGGAACACCATCCTGTTGGAACATCACTTCACATTCATAGAAACCTTCGTCTTCTTTTTTATTGATTTTACTATCGAGGGAGGGGGAGGGGTAAGGGGTGTGTGATCCATTCGAAGTTAATGTATATATAATTATGTCTATAATGCCAAGCCACGCCCACACGCTCACAGACACACATACCTGATATGCAATGTTCCGTTTGGTGATATGTTTTGACGCCCATTGGTCGGTAATTTACGTTTGGAGCCATCTGAAATGGTAATCATAACGGTAATCATAACGGTAATTGTGGATCGGAAAACCGTTAGAACAAGACCAACCTTTACCAAACCAGCTAATCATTTTGATTGGATAACCATAATATGGACAATTAAGCTCAGAATCCTGGCCGGACAATGCTGTAATGTTGGGCGTATGCAATTTGACCGTACCCTTGCCCCGAACATTCACCCTGGCCTGATGGTGGGCGGAGCCGGCCAAATTTTTCGCCGTACACCGATACAACCCCCCGTCTTCAACACGGGCCGAGGTAACATTGAAATGGCTGACCAACAAGGATTCCATCGAGTTGGTCGCCGCGGCCATCATCATCATTGATGGCGGCGGCGGTTGGCCATACGAGTGCCTCGAATGATGATCCTTGATCACATAATCACCGAAACGAAACCTAGTGGATGTTGGCACCGGCATACCATCCAGGGTCCATTCGATCTGGGCCAATGGTGCACCACGGGACACGCATCGTAGGGTGATGGTTTCACCGGGTTGGATTGTTTGTTCATTGAAATGTTCCACGATAGATGGCGGTTGATCTGCGAATTTTTTTTCGGGCGGGAAAAAGGCGGGAAAAGAATCGAACGATTAGGCGGGGCGAAGATTAGGCAGACCAATACTAGACGTGTGTCTACTATGCGCGTGTGTGTGTGAACCCAGACAAAGACCTTAAGCGGATTAAATCAATGGCGCCTTGGCTGGCGCCCAGTCTCGAATCCAACATCCATTAAGAGATCAAAGAATAGAAGAGAGGATAATGATGATGATGATGATAAAAATGACAATCCAAAGCTTTCAAATGCATTTGATTGAATAATGGAAAAAGATCGAAAGATCCGAACGATGGTGGTGGATTCCAAAATGGAATCGTAATCATTGTGATTCCATAATCATCATCTTGTGGTGATCCTGGTCCAGGATTCCTGGTCCTGTATGGTCTTGGATCGTACAACCGTGCTTGCTGCCTGAGATACATTTTAGGTTTTATTTTTGCATTGTTTTTGTTCCAAAGTGTTTGACGCATGCAAAACGAGAAAAAAATCCAAAATGATTTTTGTTTTCGGGATCCAAATGGGAGTCATCATATTCCAAGCCTAAGCAAGCATAAGCCAAGCTTCCATTGGCTCCCAGAGCCTTCACTTGGAAGAATGAGCGAGAGAGAGAGAATTGAAAGATCCTTTTTTCTCGGGTCTCGGATCTCGGGCGCCAGAGAGAATTATATCTTGGAACATTAACCACCGTGAATGGGATAAAAGTGGAAAAACTATAAAAAATAATTTCGTTTCGTTTCGTTTTGTCTATTCTGGCGCTGCCAGATTTTGATAACATGGAAAATGATAGCAATAATAATAATAAGAACAATCAGAATTCACAAAATGCTTGAACTCTTCTGCTGGTGCAACAATAATAAGGATTCTGGATTTCGAAAGAACGTTCCGTTTTTGGTAGCCAAGCTAAAAACCAATTCGAAATGGAATCTAATTGTCCATCGAAGGATCTTGGATTCACGAGCTATTTAACCCTTCCACTGCTTTGATTTTTCAAAATCGACAATCCCCAATTCCATGATCCTATCCTATGGATGATCAAGAATATGAAATCACAACGCGACCGTTTGTTTGGATCCTGATGAATGATCTCAATTTGATTGCCGCATTCAAGCCACGTTGGCTTGTGTCCAAAAATCTCCAGAATCCCGTTGCCAGTGTTTCAACTGCAGGATTGTTTCGGAACTCGAAATTCCATTAACCCTTTTTGTTCTTTTGTTGGCTTTTTTTGGCACGCACACACGCACAAACATATTCCAAAAAAACAAGATCACCAACACCGTTCGGTATCTCTGGCATTCGGCTGACACAAGCGAGAATTCCTGCCTGCTTGCCTGCCTGCACCATACAATTGTGAAGAGTGAGTGAATTAACTTTTAAAACCAACAACAAACAGAATAAACTTTATTTTATTCTTCGCCATCTTCATCTTCATCTTGCTGTCTTTATTATGGTGCCATCGTTGTGGTGGCCGAACGGTCCGAATGCTCCTTTTGTTCAAACGTCAAACACGCTTGAACGTTGTCAACCATTTTGTTGCCGAGCCAAAACTGAAATCTCTCTTTTTTGTTTTGTTCCTCTCAAGAGCGCACTGGAAGACTGGAATGGACATTTTCGGGATTTTCTCGTCGTCGTTCCCGAATCCTGTATGAATCCAGTGTGTGTGGAGAGAATCTTGGCGCCATTCGGACAATAGTTGTCAAAACTTACAGCCGCACACGCGGGTATTTGACACACACACAAACCAAGAATATTGTTTGCTCAACCTTTTGCCTTTATGAAAAAGAATAAAGAATGGCACATCTTCCAAAAGAATCAAATCAAATCTTAAAATCTTAAACGCGACAGAATTCTGCCCATTTCGACAGTCAAAGGACAGATTCGAATCTTGGTTGATTCCGAATCCGTCGGGAAGAGGCAAGCGCGTAGGGCGGAGCCAATGGCAGAAAGTCATCACAGTGACCAGCACATTCGACCAATCAGCTACACTTTCTTCTGCTTGCTTCTGTTTTTAGTGCTTCTCGTCATTGGTGAGAGTCACCACATTACACCAATCACAGCTTCTACACTTAGAGCTTCTGAAGAAGTTGGCCAGCCTTTTTCCCTTCTTCTACTGTTTATAGTGCGTCTCGTCATCGGTTCGAGTCATCACAGACAGACCAATCACACACAGAGAGAGAGCTACACGTACAGCTTCTGAAGAAGAAGTTGGTCAGCCTTTTTCCCTTCTTCCACTGTTTATAGTGCGTCTCGTCATCGGTTCGAGTCATCACAGAGAAACCAATCACACGCACAGAGAGAGGCACACAGCTACAGCTTCTGAAGAAGAAGTTGGCCAGCCTTTTTCCCTTCTTCTGCTGCTGCTTATAGCGTGTCTGGTGGTCATCGGTGAGAGTCATCACATTACACCAATCACTGAGAGAGAAGCATACACACCGTCTTCTACACTGTTTATAGTGTGTGTCTCGTCACCAGTTCAAATCATCACAGTGGACCAATCAGAGAGAGGAATACACAGCTTCGTCTGCTGTTTGTGGAGAAATGGTGCTTGGTGGGCCGCACCAAAAAAGTGTTTGATGGGCGGACCCCTGTGTCCTATATTATGTAACCAATTGAATTGGCTAATTTAGATATTTTTATTATCAAATCTGTATCCGATTTCGGACTTGAGGATCAGTGCCGCCAAAATCGAATCAACACATTCTCTGGTTCATTTGTTCAACGAACCGGATGGTGGATCCTTTGGCCCTAGTAGACCGTGCTTGTTCCTTCTGGATCAAATAACGGTATCTAACAATCCAGAATAACAATAATAATAAGGATAATAATAATGATAATAATAAGCACAATCCTGGAGCCTGGATTCACTTTTACTTTTACTTTTTTTGTTCCTTTTCGTTCATTTTTCTCTCGCTTGCTGTTTCCTTCTTATTTCTTCCACGTTGTACCATGTTCCATCATCATCATCATCATCATCGTGTGATCCAAATTTCCAATCAAAGTTGAAGAATTGATGACGAGAACACACCGTTCCACTACCGGAATGGAGGATCCAACAACAGAATCCAATAGAATCCATCCATCCATCCAACCATTCAATAATAGAGTTAATGATTCACAAATTTTTAATGATGCTCACTTTTTGATCTCCCAGCCCCGACCAAGAGTAATATGATACCGATGAAAGAGCTGCTGCTGAGGCTGCTGCTTTCCACACTTCCTATAATCACCACTCTCGCTCTCGTTCGCTCATTCTGGTAATTTGGTTCTTTGTCGCTGTTCACATTGGGCACGCCCATCGAGCTGGCTATCAGCTGTTTGAGGGGCGTTTCCCGGATATTTTGGAAATCATTGTGTGTGAACTTACCAACAACTTGTACTTGTACGGTTGCCTGTATTGTTTCGAAACGATTCCTAGCGAAACATTGATACATCCCGGATTTGCTACGATCATCCAGTAATAGATCCAAATGTTGTATCGCGGATATTTCATGATCTTGTTGTTGCTGTTTCTGGAACTTGGCGCCCGTCGAGTACTGCTGCTGCTGTTTTTGACCTCTTGATTTCATGGTTTTAGGGTAACCATCACCATCATCATCGTGAGCATCAATGTTGTCCACACCATAATGATAATGGTAATTAAGTGCTGCTGGTGGTGTGTCTTGAAGAAGCATCTTCGATGATGGCTGTTTTTGTTGCGGTTGTTGTTGTTTGTTGCCATTTCCATTCCGTCCGGAATTGACCATTAAAACATTGGTATTATGTAACCAGTATACATCATTCAACGGAAATCCAAACACAATACAACGAAGACGTATCTGTTCACCACGAATAGCTTTTATCCTTCCGGTGTTCGGGTTGCCCGACGACGATTGTTGTTGATGATAATTATCATCATCATCATCATTATTCTTAGTAGTGCCCTTCTGCAACGGAACCGAATCCACTTTGATCTTCAATGGTGAACGTACATTAACCATTGTTATGCAACGATCAAATCCGACCGTATTGGAAACAATGGCTATATAATGCCCGGCATAGGATTGGCTGATTGGGCCCGGTATCAATAAGGTGGAACCGAATGATCTCAAACGATTCACTGACATTAACAATTGATGATTATGATGATGTTGATGGTGCTGCTGCTGCTGCTGGTCCATGTTGACCACCGGGTTGACCGAGGATTCACTACCACCACTATTCACAGGGATGGCAAAGGAATTCATGGCGGATGCGGACGATGATGATGATGATGATGATGGAGAGGAGGAGGAGGAGGATTTCTGTTGTTGAGACAACAATAACGAAGCAATTTCGGTCTCCCAATCAAATGGCTGCCCGAACGGTATCCAATACCATTTGTATGTGGACAGTGGCTGTGAATTGGCCGCACACGGTATCAACAATGGATCCAATTGGCCATCATTTGCATCCAGCTCGTTCATACGATGCACTATCCTGGGAGGGAATATATCCTTCTCACCGCCTGTGTGTGTGTGTGGGTGTGTCCGTCCATCGATGGTACCCGACAGAAAAAAAATGAACAAAAATGGACAAAACATTATTGTTATTGAATTGTGTTACATAACAATGTAACAGGATGAGGATGAGGATCCAGAATCCAGATCCAGAATAACATGATGCTAATGATAAAATCGATATTTTTAGACCAAAAAAAATAATAATAGAATTTCCACCAAGGATCATCATCCCCAAAAGCAAAAAGCAAAAAGCAAACAAACACGAATCCGCCAATCGTAATCGTAACCGTACAATAACCACAATAACAATCAATTAGGAAGAGAGCGAGAGCCAAGAGAGAGCGAGCGCCCAGAATGATGATATAACCGAAATTATATAATAGTAATAATAATAATAATAATATTCATTACATAATTCATGTAATAATCATCATTATGTAATGAATACTCTTGGCGGTAATAACAATAATAATAATAATAATAATAATAATAATTACCGAACGTCGACCGAAAAATAAAAAACAGTGATCCAAAATGTGGCGGGGCCAACAATGGCGCCAGACAGACATGCCGACTGACTGACACACATTTTGGAACAATACAAATATATAATCCACCACCATTATTCAATAATAATTCTGGAATCCAGGATTCTCGGTAACATTTTCGGTAAAAGGATTCATTCTCTCTCTCTCTCTCTCTCTTTTGGCTACGCCCACCAGAAAAAAAATTATGGGCGTTTATGGGCGTGTTTTTTGTGTATGTGTGTGATTAATTTAAATGACGATCGGGCCATTTTATCCAATTTTGATTATATACGTATAACTTTTTGCTTCAAATCCAACCAAAAAATACCATTCACGAGCTGCTTCTCGATTCATGGTATTTCTGGCGAGAGGCAAAATGTGCACTCAGCCAATGAAATCGAAACGAGAGCCAAACAAAAATCACTGGCTGGCTGGCTGGCTGGCACTAGTCATCGGAAATTATTCTCGACAACGAAGAAGAAGAAGAAGAATCACATTACGCACACCACTCAGACACACACGCACACACACGGGCTCGTATACATTTGCTGGTGTATTTGAAGAACAAAAAACTGGAAAAACGGAAATGTACGGGCTTGGCCAAGCTAGAGCTATACTAACATAACATACTTATGGCATGGGATTGCCCCGAGGTTGTTGGAAAAAACCTAGCGAAAAAGCGAAATATAAAAAAACGAAGACGAAGAAAACGAAGAAGAAGAGAAACCAACCAACCAACGGAAATGTACGGGCTTGGCCAAGCTAGAGCTATACTAACATAACATACTTATGGCATGGGATTGCCCCGAGGTTGTTGGAAAAA
>JAOZJS010000141.1:0-83438 GCA_025882695.1 Amerodectes protonotaria | reverse complement strand
CCATTACCTTTTCTTCTTCTGCCTGTCTGTAGATGTCTGTCTGCCTCTATTCATGTTCTAACATTGTTCATGTGAATCCAAAATGGTTCCAACAATCTTAATAAAATGGAACCGATTTTGGAAATAGTGATGATGATGATGATGATGATGATGATAATCAAGGTCTTGGCCTACCATCGCTCTTTTTCACCTTGCGACCTTTTAAAGCTTTGATGACTTCAGCTTTAGCTTATACATATTTTCGCCAGTGTTCTTCAAAGTCTTAAAACCTTAAATCTTAATTCAGTCAGATGATGATTCACCATGGTAACAATCATCATCATCATTGTGATCATCTTTAAAGCGGAAAGCAAACATCAAAAATTAAGCAAGTTTGTCGCGAGCGCGCTCCGCCCCGTGAAACGGATTCAAATTGTCTTTTTTCGTTGCATGTCCAACCCAACAAGCTGCATCAACGGGGACAGAACAAAAAAGAAGGCGGAGCATATGTTCCCCAAATCAATAAGAAGGAGAAGCTCCCTAGCTTCTTAGCTTCATCAGCGATGATGTCCAATCCGTTGATCATGAGTCGCTGTGGCTATAGACAATAGAAATAGTACACAAAGTAGGCGGAGGTGGAGCATACGTTCCCCTCGTAAATCAATAGAGAGGCAGAGCTTCTTAGCTTCATCAGTGATCAATGGATGATGGCCAATCCGTTGATCACTGAGTCGTTGTGGCTATGAACAATTGAAATAGAACAAAAAAAGTAGGAAGGCCGTCAATCTCCAGTTCATGTTCGGACCTTCCTCTATCTCTCTGTCTCTCGAGCCTATAACAAAGCAAAAGAAGTGCCATATAGGCTGAACTCACTTAGTGAGTCGCTTGACATTCGCTACGTCAAAGGGTTGAAAATTTGATTTGGATTTTAGCGACCCACGACGACGACGAAGACGACGACGACCACTGACCATATCAGCTAAAATTCCTAGCTAGCTAGCTTATTATTCAAATAGCTTGCAGGTATTCACAATCACCTGAGTAACCTGGAAGAGAAGAGACATCATTGAATAGGGATCATCTGGACAAAACTATAAATGATATCCTGTTCTAAATTAAACATTTTAAATTTATATTCATTCACCATCACCATTCACCAATCTTGATGTCGATGTTGGTTTTTTATCCTCAAAACGAATCGTTTTTTTTTAATTAAAAACCAACAGAGGATAGTTAATTTGATGATGACACCGACAGCTAGTTTAAATGTGAAGAGATTCAATATTTAAACTAGCATCGTTTTAGTCTGGGGGCCAATTAATCAACTAAACTAAAGTATAAGGTCCTCGTATCCTTCTTATCTTCACCTTTGGAGCCACTTTTCGCATGTTGATGATGATCATGATCTTCATCATCATCATCACATCTGGATTTAGCATCTTCAGCAAAGCTGGTTTGACCGCAGGTTAGGTAAGGCTGGGATGCAGGTTGATGATGATGCTGCTTTTTGTTTTTGCCAACTTGTCGAACTGGCCCTGATCATTTATTTGAATTGGGTCAATGTTAATGATACGATGATGGTGGTGGTCGGTCGGTCGGTCAGCCTTGGGGCTAGCAACAGGTTGCGATTGGGTATGCCGGTTGAAACAGGAGTTCAGGAGGATAGAGTTGTCTGAGCCAAGCGACGATCGAATCACAGACATACAGACAAATTCACTGAAAAATTATCAATGGTTGATTGGTGTGTATGTTTGATTGTTTCGGCTTTCCAAACACTTGAGAGGATTTAGTTTTCGGGAAACGAGACCACCACCACCATCACCACCACAATTGTGTAATGTGATAAAAGTATGTTTGTGGTGGTTTTGGTATTGTTGTTGTTGTTATTGGTCGATCATCATTTCCATACACAATAATCAATCAATCATTGATCGGAAATGGGCAAACATAATAGAACAAGAAGGAGAATGAGAGGGGCACACAGCAAGCAGACAAACTACTGGCCACAAACAATTGATGAAATGTTATTGGTTGTGTTCTGTGTGTGTGTGTGTGAAAGATTTTACAAAGTTTCTTGAGATTGAAGAATTCCCAAATCACACACAATGATCAAATTAAGGTGGAAAAAGGTGTTGGGATCGGTGTTGAATTGTGTCCAATATTATAACATTATTATAACATTGATCATTGAACAAACGTTTCCTATTTTTTTTTATATTTCTTCTTCATTTTTTTTAAAAAAAATAGTTTTTACAAAACTTTGGCAAAAAAGATCGTACCACGGATGAATTGTTTGAATTATATCAAAGTAATTTTAATAAACAACAATCATCGGCCACGAGATTGATTAAAGAATTGAAAAATTATGCCGCTTGTGCCAGAGAGATGCAAACAGCTTCTAAGTCATTGTTGGAATGTATGCAGGATCTCTATGAGCATGATTGGCCAGATTATGATACCATACCGGATCGTATCAAATCTATTGAAATGTTATGGGGTGATTTATGTCATAAAATCACCGAACAATGTACGATACCATTGAGCACCTATCATAGTCAATTTTCCGAGATTCGAGTAAGTCCACTTGTTGAATACACTGAGAAAAAAAGAGAGAAAGAGCGAGAGAATGGCCGTCCAACATTGTCCAACTTTCTGTTCTTTCTTTTTTCTTCTTTTTTGCTTCCGTCAGACCAAAATGGAAAAACGTGGTAGGAAATTATTGGATTATGATGCGGCCAGACATCACTATGATTCAATACAGGCAGCATCGAAAAAGCGTGACGATATGAAATTAACAAAAGCCCGTGAACAAATGGAAGAATCAAGAACATTGTACGAAGTGCTCAATAAAGAATTGCATGAAGAATTGCCAGCACTGTACGATAGTCGTGTACGATTCTTTATACAATTGTTTCAAACATTATTCAAATCGGAAGCATATTTCCATCAAGAATATGCTAAAGTGGATCAAAAATTAGCTGAAATGATTGAAAAATTGGCCATCGAAGCGGCTAAAGGAACATTTCAATCGGATGCCGGAAGATATGTGCAACAAATTCAACAACATCAACAACAACAGCAGCAACAACAAGATGCACCATTCTCTAAATCCGAAATGGATAGTCCACAATCAACAGGTATTTTGTCTACACCGACAAAAATAGCCGATCATCAATCGATGGCAATAATCAATAATAATGAAACAAACGAATCGGGATTAGGGTTGCCCAAAATTGATGAATTGAATTCAAACGGTTCACCATCATCGCAATTGAATAATGATGAAATTGTGTCGCAAACCAACGGAAACTATGATGATACCACGGTAAATTGATCAGATCCCTTGCGATCCGATGGTCAACCATGTTTTTTTTTTGTTTTCCTTCTTATTTCTAGAATCACAAAAATGAAAAGAAATCCGATGAATTGTTTGAGATACCAATAGGAGCTACAACCACCGATTTGCCACCAGGAGTTTTATACAAGGTTTGCTTGCCATTGATTGACCTTTCAAAATTTTAATTAAGTGTTTGGTGATGATGATGATGAAACCAGGTCAAAGCCACATTCAAATATGCAGCAGAAGATGGTGATGAATTATCATTCGAGAGTGGGGAAATATTGCATGTGATCCAATATGAAGATCCGGAGGAACAGGAAGAAGGCTGGCTGATGGGCATCAGAGAATTGACCGGCGAGAAAGGATTGTTTCCGGCCAATTTCACACGGCCAATTTAGTTCCGCCAAACAAACAAAAAATTATCATCATTTAGTAGCCTTGCATGCCCGCACTACAGTTGATTGTGTTTTTTTTTCTTGGTTTGTTCTTGGATATCTGTTTTTTTTATGTATCCTTATCATTTTGCTGCACAAAGTTACGTGTAGCGCTCCAATCATCAAACCGAATACCAATCTTGAAGGATTTTGATTTTGCAATTTGATCGAAATATTTGTCTCTTTACATCCACACACGCCCACACCCCCCACACACACCAAGTGCCATTTTTTCCTTTAAAAATGTGTATCCACACACATTCACACACACCCACACACTCACATATTAGAGATTTTCAATTCTCATCAATATCCAATGTCGAATATTATGGTGTATTCTGAATCCTTGTTTATGGCCAATTTCTCTGAACCACCAGGATGAAGAATGATGAATTCAAGAAGCAAGAATCGATTTATTATTATTATCAAAAATTATTATGATACCAGATATTAGATTTTATGTAACCATTATTTATACTTTTTTTTAAAAACACACACACACACACGCCCACGATTTATGTGATTTATTTTTCACATTTTTGATGATTTCACCCTACCGCGATTTTAAATTAAATAAAAAAAAATTAGTCCCCGTTTTGTCGATAATCACCCTTTTGTGTTTGAAATTTTTAAAATTTGAATTTTCCTGTTGCAAATTTCTCAGGATAGATGGCAGCACTTTCTACCCAACAGTACCAAGTGGTGGAAATAGCCGCACAAAAGATGCAGACTCATTCATTCGCTCGATTCATTCACATTTTGATGTTTGTCAATTCAACGTCGGCAATTGAGTTTTGTTTTTCCTTTATTATTCCTGTGTTTTGCAATTAAAATTAATCCAAAATGGTAGAAAATAAAAAAGATAAACCTGAAACTTCCTCGGCTACGGTGGAAGATGTCGATATGAAATCTCCGGCGGCTCCAGCCGCTGAAGAACCAGTAGTGGTGGATGAAGCGGTGAAAAAATTGGAACGTGAAAATTTGGTTCTTGAAGAATTACGCGAACATGCCAAACAAATTGATCGAAGTGTTCAAGCCAAAGAACAACGTTTCATTTTGAGAGTACTTCGTTCCATCAATGCTACTAGGAAAAACATCAATGCCACAATTTTACGTCGGATCATTTCAATTTTCTACAATAGTGTTCCAGCACAAAAAGATGCATTGTTGTCTTATATTGAAGAACCAATGGATACTGGTACTGGCGGTGAAGCAACGCCAAAACCACCAACCAAGCCAAAGTTTGCGATATCAACATTGTTACCCGAACAAGATGTTTATTTTCATCTTTTGGTTGTACTCTATTTGCTTGATCTTCATAATTACGAAAGCGTATGTTATTAATCCGAAAAATTTTTGAAATTTTTTTGCTTTTAAATTTTTGTTTTGAATTCCAAAATCCAGGCCAAAAATTGTTCGGATGCCTTAATGGCCAAAATATGCAAACAAAATCGTCGAACATTGGATGTTTTGGCTGCTAAAGCCTATTATTATCATACCAGATGTTATGAATTGAATAATCAATTGAAGGAAACCAAAAGTTTTTTTCATAGTCGCCTACAAACAGCAACATTGAGAAATGATTATGAAGGACAAGCAGTGTTATTGAATTCATTGCTTAGAATCTATCTGCATTATAATCTTTATGATCAAGCGTCAAAGCTTGTGTCTAAATCTACTTTTCCGGAAAGTGCCTCCAATAATGAATGGGCCAGGTTTTTCTACTATCTTGGTCGTATCAAAGCGATTCAATTGGAATATTCAGAGGCTAGAAAAAATCTATTGCAAGCTATCCGTAAGGCTCCACAACAATCGGCCATTGGTTTCAAACAAATCGTGCATAAATTAGCCATCACAGTGGAATTGTTGCTTGGTGACATACCAGAACGTGCCACGTTCCGTGACCCGGTGCTTCATCGGCCATTGTCTCCTTATTTTCAATTGACTCAAGCAGTTCGTACCGGTAATCTAAAACGATTCAATGAAGTTTTGGACAAGTTTGGACCGAAATTTCAAGCTGATCACACTTATACATTGATCATTCGTTTGCGTCATAATGTGATCAAAACCGCTATCCGAATGATTAATCAATCATATTCGAAAATATATTTGAAAAACGTTGCCGAAAAGCTAATGTTGGATAATGTTGAAGATGCTGAATATATTGTATCCAAAGCGATCCGTGATGCAGTGATCGAGGCGACCATTGATCATGAACGTGGATACATGCAGTCCAAAGAGACCACCGATATTTATTGCACTTCAGAACCATTGCAAGCATTCAATAGTCGTATTTCGTTTTGTTTGGATATCCATAATCAATCGGTGAAAGCTATGCGATTTCCTCCACGTTCATACAACAAAGATTTGGAAAGTGCCGAGGTAATTAATGATAAAAAAGACAAAATCAAATGATGATGATGATGATGATTTCAAAAGAATTTCCAATGCAAACAAGCATACTGTTAACGGTATTTAGATGAGACGAGCTTATAGATTCACTTGAATAAATCCCGAACCCTAGTCAGCATCCATCATCATCATCATTATCATCATCAGTGGTTCAAAAGACTTATTTGGAAAAAAATAGAAGTCTATCTTACACGCACACACACACACATTTTAATTTTTCTCAAATATGATGATTTTAATATGATTTATCTGGAATTCATTTTTTTTATACCACCAGAGTTTGAAAAGCCTTTTTTCATTCATTAAAACGTATACGATACGACGAGTTGAAGCAGCACTCTTTTGTCCGATATATCCCTGTTTCCTTTCTCCCCTCTCTCTCATTACATCATTTTATGAGGTCTTTGCTCGAACAATTTTGTATGTATGTTCCTGTGTTCGCGACAATAAGGAAGAAACAACACACACACACACCATACAGCCTAGCAATTTTTCGAATCTTTATGCTGGTTATTTTTTATTCCCTTATAATAAGTTCTAAAATATCTTTTTTCCAAAAACAAGAAAAAAATTCTATTTCTTTAAAAATACTAAATCTTTCGTTCTTTTTTTCCATTTCTCCTCCTCCTCCTCCTCCTATCCTCCACCTCTCCGAAAGGATCGCCGTGAACGTGAACAACAGGATCTGGAATATGCAAAAGAAATGGCCGATGAAGAAGATGATGGATTTCCATGATGATGGCGCCATAGGAAACCGAAAATGCTAACTAGTGAAATTAGTGGAATTTTTCCAAAAAAAAAACAATCACATCATGTTTTTTTACAATGAGGATCAATGATGATTATTATATTTTTTTCTCTTGCTCTCGCTTTCTCTAACAATAAACAATTATTATGAATCCGTTGAGAGTTCGTTTGCAAGCGTGTTCCAATGACCTTAGTTTTTGTTTTCTGATATGTTCGTCGTCGTGGGTCGTCAATGTCAAACAGGTCATTTTTGGACAAAGCGCATCCATATGGTGTGGATGGCGGCTATTACCCGTGCGGTTTTTTTCGGTGTCCCGTATCCCGTATCCCGCGCAACCCGAGACCCTTGGAGGCAGTGGTTGAGACGCACACACACACACACACACACGCACAAAAAGCACAGATTTCCTACCCTCCCGGTGTGTTCCATCACGTGCCACCGAATACGGGCTTGTGAAAAAAAAATCCAAGTTCCACAACTATGGGCACAACACAAAATACACAAGGGCAGCGGAAAAAAACACGAGGCATGCAAAAAAAAGGGTTACACAGGGACACACTTGGACGGGGTTCCAACAGACTTTTTTTCGAGTTGGTTGGTTTAACCGGGAAGCCGGGAACAACACACACACACACACGTTTAATTTTAGGCTTAATTTTCATCCAAATCAGCAAGAAGAAGAAGAAGAAAAAAAAAATAGTTGTTGTCGTCGTTGTCGTCGTCGTGGTTGTGGCCTACAGCAAAGTTTTTTTACGATCCAAAAATGGATTCCCGGTAAACATCACCATTCATCGAAACAAGACCATGTTACCATGTTACCACCACCGCCGCCGACGCCGTCGAACAAGCTGAAAAAGCTGAATAAGTTTTATGGGTACGATCATGATGAAGTTTTATAGTTGGTTAGTTTTTTCTTCCACTGTGGTGGTATCCATCATCATCCGTATAAATGACCTGAACCTTATTATGAAATGAAATCCACCATTATCATCATCATCAGTTTCCGAAAAACATTCGTCGGGATATGATCAACCAAAATGTTCCCGGCAGTGCAGCTTGAATATTGAACGAATCATCATAATTTCATTCTGTGCTTCAAAAAAACTTTGCCATAGACTTTGTTGATCCAGATGATGATTATCTTTGATGATGTGGGTGTGTGTAAGCAATATGTTCTAGAATCCATCATCGTCATCCCTTCATGAAAGTAAGTTTCCGTTCCGTTCCGTGCGGATGTTGGAGCTCTGCGAATATGCGGGGGATTCTTTTTCAAAAATTATTAATTCAAATTATGGTTGCAATCTTGGTCAAAAGATGGCGGGCAAAGTCTTTATTCGGGAAATTTCAAAAAAAAAATTTCCACCGGGAATTGTGATTGAAATCAAACAAAAAAAAATCCAAATTCAACATCTGTTGTATGTTGGATTTTTTTTCCGAATCGACTCTATATAAATAGCATATCACCACCATTGACAATAGGGTGTAGCTATTGGACTATATAGAAAAAACAGCGTCGTACCCTTCATCCCTTCAACCCTTCATCCATCCATCCATCCATCCCGAACCCGGGCTAACAACTTGCGCGGATTGCGTTTCTCCATTATCCTCCAGTATCCTCAACTATGTACTATGGACTGGTCGGACTGGTGACTGACTGCCGTTGAATGGTTGAACGAGTCTGAAAGAGAGCGAGCGAGAGGAAACAATCCCGAATGTCGTTATGATCCTTAGAACGGATCCAAGAAATAGGGGAAAACATCTAATGATTGATGAGAGAGACCGAGAAACATGTCCAAATACACATATAAAAAAAACGCACACAGGAGAAGCCTTAACCCTTTCTTTCTTTCTTTCTGTGTTGTTGTTTTTTTGGGATTCAAAAGCTTTCAAAAACTTTGATGGGATCCATCCTGGACCCTGAAAAATATTTGCCTGAGAAAAAGGAAATCAAGTGTGGGAGAATCAAAAAGACCTGAAGGATTGATGTGATGTGCGGCGGTGGCCATGGATAGTCGGCAGTCGGCAGAGATTAATACTACAACCCTGACTTGTGGGAATCGAAAGGGTTTCAGGTATGATATGTACGAAGCCCGGACCTAGGTGGTAGCTAATTCACCTGAGTGAATGAAAAGCGAGGGAGGCGGTGGTGGTGGCGGAGATGGTCCTAAGCTTTGGGCTATGGACCTAGCGCGTGTGAGAATGAGGACAAACTTGGGCCAACCAACCAAACAAAAAAAAACAAGTATCTCACGTTCCGATGTCGATGGAACGAAACGAAAGAAAGAAGGACAGGTATTGGACAGGTATTGAAACAACTATGTGATGGGAACCAGGGAAACCAGTGTTCCAAAAGGTGTGTCCTGTATGTGGTCCTGTTCGGACCGTACAATCTCGGGACCATTTTCTCAAGCAACCCTAAAACTGTGGCCTATATAAGCCAACATCCTTGGACCATACTGGATGGTATTTGGGACCGAGAGAACATTTCGCGAAATGCTCATGGTGTGTGGGTCCGCTTCTCCTAAAACTTCGACGTTAATTCTGAACATAATTTAGCGATTAAAAACATTGAACCGAGCGAAGTCCGAAAGTCATTGATGCCAGTTTTTTTCTTAAATTGATTTTGCTTTTTTTGTTCCATAAACTCGACCATCATCCTCGATCATAGCACGATCACCATCATACACATCTGGGTAAAGAGTGTGTGTGTGTCCATGCAACGAAACCAGCCAGTCCAACTGTGCACCAAATTCACGGGGTGATTATGTTCCAACAACAACGACAACAACTTGATCATCCGGATTCAATTAGAATAAATGACCGACCTCGAACATACTGTGCTGCTGGCCTGTCCACCACCATCACCATCAACATCATCATCGTAGTGTTGGAATAAATTATTTTCATGCTCAAATTGCATCCCATAATGTGCATCGAAGAATCGTGTGGGATTCATAGAATTTGCGAATATTCTCTTCTTCTTCTTTTTCTTTGCCCTGCCTCCCCCATTTTTAACCCTACCGTTATTGGAACATACACACCAAATAACGATCCAAAGTTTTTTCCCTGATTGTGTATACTGTGTGTTGGTGGTGTTTACTGTGGATACTGTTATTCGAGAGAAAATCCAGCTCGAGTTTTATCGAAAAAGAGCCATCCAGAATATAAAACATTCTTCCCTGCTGGAACTGCGAAGCGAAGAAGACTAGAAATATAAAAAAAAAATTCCATCCACACAGTCACATAGCGAACACACGGAGAGCGCGTTTCCAGCCCGGAATCTGTATATATAGCGGGGAAAAAGGACAACCTCTTTTGTTTCGAACGGAAGAAGAGGAAAAGAGAATATTCCTGGTTGGCAAAAAAAGTGCCGTTCCAGAATAGTGCGCACTCCTCATTGGATACCATTGATACCCGAATGGAACAGTGGGAAGGGCCCAAGAATGAATGATCAAGTTAACCAGCAACGTGAACAACAGCAACAACGAGAAGAAGAATATGGCTCGAGCGAAGAATGTGGCTCGAGTTCGGATCCAACACCAACAGCGGCGGCGGCTACGGCTATACCCGAGTCAGCAACGTATTCGTCGTCGACCAACAACCACAACGGGATTGGCTCGACGCCAACAAATAGCATTCCGGTGGCCAAAACATTCAATCAGGATTGTTTGATTGAACAGGAAACATCGCCAAATATTGCCCAAAATAGTGTTGAAGATAGTGTAACAAGAATTGGCAACATGTATCAAAATCATAATAAGATTTTGGGACGAAATCTTAACGGTACAAGTAAGTTTCTATTGAACTTTTTCTACCCCTGAAATGTTGTCTTCACTGCATAGCTTTTATTTGGTTGTGTGTTACCGGGATCACGGGAAAATCAACCAACCAACAATTAACCCCGAAAAACTTTTCGTTAACAATTAATTAATTTCAATGATAATCAACATTTATTTTGCTGTTTTGGCATTTGTGTTGTTATTCCTGTTCCGAATAACGAACCTCACCAATGTCAATTATGAATTTAAATTATTAATTATGAATAATTGACCAAATTAAATAGGTAAATGTGTGTGTGAGAGAGTGTCTATGTGTTTATGAGCTATCCAACATCCTACGAACTAGGGTTAATTTGTTCACTTCCGAAAATTGATTGGAAACATTTTGATTTCCTTTTCCCTCGCCTAATTCAACCCAATGTTAATATAGCCTTTGTCCCTAGATTCTAGATTGAATTTCGCCAATCTCCAGAGTTAGTCGGCTATACTTTATGTAAGGAGTTGATGTCCTCTGGGTGTGTGTGTGGGTGTGGGCAAGGGTGTGTCCAAGATACTCTTCCTCCATTAGTTCTCAAAGGAGAGAGGGGCCGAAAATGAGGACCCTTCGAGGGCGCCAACCGATTTGGGCGGGAAAAAAATTCTCGGGCGCATTATTAAAATCTCGATTATTTTTAATTATTATTCTCAATCAATTTTGACCAACCAGAAAGACAAAAACATCAAACACAATCATTGAATGCATTGAATGCATTTTTCTGATGGGCTGGCTTCTGCTATGAATGAAAAGGGCCAGAATGAGGCGGGTTCTGGGTTTTTTTTGTCGGGACTCCACAGTCTCTCTCTCTCTTCCTCTTTTTCATATTAAAATTGCTTCCACAATGCTAATAGTAATGCTAGAGAATACACACGAGAGAGGCAGAGAGGGAGAGAGAGAGAGAGATACACACGGGGTAAAAAACCGAAACCAAGCGCTCTTGTGGATGGTGTTCCAACACTCTGAATAATTTGGAAATTACCCACACTCACATACACACACACTGATGCACAAAGGGTTCGGTAAAGCACACAATGATTCAACCAGAGTGGGTGAACCCATTTTTTTCAACACAATTTTGTCTCACACACACTCACACACACGCATATACCCGAGCGTACCCGCCGAATGGCGGGTTATTGAAAAAAAACCCGCAAGCACAACAACATAAAAACGTGTTTTTTGATTTTTGGATCTCGCTTGTTTGGCGTGCTTGTTTAGAACCCGAAGACACAGTGCTCGTTTGGTCCCGTTAGAATGATCATGATCAAACGTATATAGACCGTAATTCATTTTCATTGAACACTGGTTAATTTCTTCTGCGCCCGTCAAAATCCAAATTCCAATAATGTTCCAACCAATGTTCCGATCAATCAATAGTCAAACCATCATTGAATTTTTGTGATTTTTCCAATGTGATTCCTTCCATTTCCGTCCCCCTTTCCGCTTTCCGCTTTCCATCACCAACCAAACCAAACCAAACCAAACCAAACCAAACAGTTGCAATGACCACACAACCCTCCAATGAATCCGAGCTACAATTGTATCGGGTATTACAACGTGCCAATCTGCTTGCTTACTATGATACTTTCATCTGTCAAGGTGGGTTACTATTTGAATTATTATTTTTTTGGAATTATGTAAAAATTGTTGGGCGCCCATTATCCAGGCGGTGATGATGTTCAACAACTGTACGAAGCTGGTGAAGAAGAATTTTTGGAAATAATGGCTTTGGTCGGCATGGCAGCCAAACCATTGCATGTAAGAAGATTACAAAAAGCATTGCATGAATGGGCCACCAATCCTGGTAAGTTTTGGGCAATCACAATCTTGAGTGTTGTTCTTCAAAGTTGATGATTTTGGATCGTTTTGCCAGCTTTATTTCAATCACCTCTTGGCGCCCAATTTCCGACCAATCCGGTTTGTTCGACGACCATTTCAAACAACAATAATAACGAAACAACCCCCGCCAATACCACCCCTGCAAGCAATCACAATGTGACCGGTACTATTCGTTCAACCTTGGCACACCATCATCATCATCATCATCATTCATCGCCAAGGAATCAAAGTCCTGGTCTGTCTGGATCATCGGCTACCACCACCACGAATGCAACGGCTTCAACATCCATTGTTCCATTCTCCAGCGGTGGCAATCAATCCAAGACACCATCACCAAGCCAGTTTAATGTAAGAATTGTTTCTTCAAACTCTCTCTCTTAGACGGAAATCAATCTTGATTTTGTTTTCTCCGCTTGACCAGAACAATGAATATAGTCAACCATGTAGCCCTGGTTCCATGAATCCGATATTGATGGACAATCAAATACAGCGTTTGGCCGAAGCAGCGGAAACATTGGTGAAAAATTTACCACCAAACATGTTCGATATGAAACCACCATCGGTGAACAACAATAATGGTAATAAGAAACGGATCGTCAAAGAAATCGAGGTTAGTAGTAGACAAGACCCGGCCATATGGTCCTGCCCGTTACAAAACCTTGAAAAAAAGAGATTGAAACCTCGAAAAAAAACACCAATTTTTTTCTAGTCTTGATTGGTCTTGTCAGGATTTTTTTTCGATATTTGCTTTATTATAGAGACCAACCAATGGCAGTTGGTACTCTTGGCCGCCGTTCGGATCTCGGCGACGATCCGCCTTTGATGGTCGCTTCTGTGTTCTGTCAACGAGTGTTGTTGATGATGATGATGATGATTAACATAAAAAATTTTCATCGTTTTTCAAACAAACAAGTAGGGCCCCGCAGGAGAGTTCGGTTTGTCCGCCTGTGTGAGAGTGTGTGCGCGCGTGTGATCACCCATTGCCAACGCAAACGGTTCTTTTGTAAGCCTGACTGATGAACCGTTTTTTGGACCGATCCAAATTGTGCGTGTGTGAGAGAGAGAGAACGGAGAGAGAAGGAGAAAGAGGATTGGTTTTTTTTTATATATAGTCTCTGTGTACCGGTGATACCGCGCGAAACAGCAGCCTGGCTAGTGTTAGCGTTCGCGTTTCGCGGGACTCTCCACCCCGTTTCAAGCGACCAACAACATTATCATCGGCCATGGTGAGCGACAGCGGTGTGTGAGTGTGTGTGCGTGCCAGCCACGGTTGTTCGGTTATAGTTCTTTTTTTTCGCTAGACCAAAGTACCAACCACACGGCAAGGAACATGTATGAATTGCATGCATTTTTTCAATGTAGGATTGTTATAGGATTTTTTAATCAGAAACAAAAACATCTCAGGTAGTCGGGAAAAAAACGGGATTGAAAAAAAAAGTAGAAGAAAAAGAAGAAATTGTTTTTGCACAACGGTTAACGGTAAATCTGTGTTTTTTTTGGCTACGACAGAACATAATGTCGATGTCGGACAATGATCCAAGACGGATTGATGAGATTAGAAAATATGCGGCCATTTATGGACGTTTTGATTGTAAACGTAAACCAGAAAAACCGTTAACCTTGCATGAGGTTTCGGTGAACGAGGCTGCGGCGCAGATTTGTTCGAAAATTCCACAACTTTTGTACAGACGAGATGAATTGTTTCCATTGGCCAGACAAGTGGTACGGGATAGTGGTTATCAGTATTCAAAAGGACATTCAAGGTATGCATACATCTTGGTAAAGGAAGGGTTTGTGGAACGTGTTGTGTTCTGAACGAGTTTCCTATCACACTCTTTGTCGGGGGCCAGATCTCAAGGATGCAAGATTTTGGAAGAACATTTGGCCATCAGCGGTGAATCCAATGGGAGCGGAGGCAAACGAATGCGTTTGGATGCCAATCTGGATCAGGATTCATCGAAAAATTCCATAAGAGGAGATGATCGCAAACGAAGACATGTAAATTTTTTTCTTACAGGAAACATGATGTAGAAGGACCCCTCGTTTTGAAATTTGAAATTTTTTCGATTTGGATTTCAGAATCGTTTGGAAGGAATTGTTGATCAACTGAAATCATTGGGCAGCCAACAGGAAGAGATCCAAAGCCAAATCAAGGATGCTAATGAGAGGCAAAACTTTCAAGAAGTTACTGAACTACAAAATGAATTGGACTTGATCAACGATCATCAAATGCAATTGGTGGAGGAGAAGAGCGAATTGGAGCTGCAGAACAAAAGCCAAGAACCATCGAAACAGTCACCATCGGAACAACCGGATCATAATAGATCACAAGAACGGAAAATGTTGGAAAGCGAAAAAACGGAAACAGAGGATACGGATTCACAATTTTCATTGTATTCCAATGAATCCACACCATCGTTGTTACAGGATAATTGTTCGCGTAGTTCGCCCAGTTTGCAAAATCATGAATCTGGATCAAATCAAAATCATACGAATGTCGAAAATGTCGTTAAAAACGACTTGGAACAAGCGGCGACCAAGTCTACAGGTAAGCGTGATATTGGTTTTGGTTTAAAAAGTAGATCTTGTCCATAATGAAGATCCCCACATTATTGTTATTCTTGTTCAGAAAACAAGAAAAAAACGCAACAACATCAAACAGGAACCAATATCAATAGTAATAATAATAGTAATAATAATGAAACATCATGTCCGGTACCGGCAACATCGATGGTCACACCAACCATGATCAACGATGATTCCATGGATTTTGGCAAACAACTCAACGAAGTGATCGATGAAGGTCTTCGATTGATGGGCCATGTTATGGAAGAGAATATTGATTTGCAATTGTTCAACAAATATACGGAAGTGTTGAGAAGTAATCCGAATAGCGCTGAGCCACCACCGCCACCACCACCATTATCAGCAGCAGCAGCAGTCGTATCTAATTCGTGTAGGAACAACAACAAAACCGAAACTGTCGCACAATCACATCAGCCGCATCGATCCAGAGGAAGACCGCCAAAGAATCTTAGCCAGATCAACAACAGCAGCAACAATAATCCGATGGATCGTGATTTACATAGTACATTCTACGAGCAATTATTATCATCCGCACAAATACAACAACAGATGCAATTATATCAAACACAATTGCAGCAAAGTCTTTATGCTCAAGCATTGTTGAGTGATTTTAATGTGACAGCGGCGGCAGCCGCCGTGGCCAATGTTGCCACCACCGGAATTTCCGGTCCCCCCGAAACATCGACATTCATCACCAATGATATCCAAACGATCGGTGGTGGTGGTGGTGGTGGTGGTGGTAGTGGTGTGGGAGTGAAAACAGCCGGTGAAACCACCAGTGGCAATATTCTGGTATCGGACAAGAATAATTTATCACTGGAGAATAGCCTGGATCGTGATGAAATTGTACAAAGTTTAAGCGCATTGATTTCAATGTCATCCAATAATAATCGTCCGACAACGGATTCCGGAAACGGAACCATCAAACCGGAACTGAATAATTCGGTTGAATTCAAAATTGCTTGAATGAAAAAAATTAAAACATTTTATTTGATTTACACACATACACAAACACTCAATATTAAAATTGTCTCCATTTTGAAAATAAAAGATGAATTACATGATAATAATATTTTTAAAGAAATAATTTAGTGTTTCAATTTTTAAAAACAGGTAAAGCATTTCTGATCCAATTTTGGTGCCAATAATTTCCTTGAAATTTTTGAGCAATATTCTTGCGCATCATGTCCAGATCAGGGCAATCAGGAAAATTGTTCAATAATTTTATAAAACATTGAACTAATGTTGCCGGTTTATCGAATAGTAGACCATTCTCCTCTTCGATGACCAACTCGCTTATACTGAAAGGGGTATGGAAAAATTACAACGGCTCGGTCGGAGTACATTAACAACGTGTTTAACATTACCTTTGGTAACGGAAGGCACAAACTGGCAGACCACTGCCGAACATGTCCAAAACTTTCATCGGCAAATCAAGTCCGCTTGATGATTTGTGCAGACAAATACCCAGATCGGCGCATGCCAATAATTTTGGATAATCTTCGGCCGTTAGCCAAGGGAAGACAAATTTCGTATGACGAAACGAATAGGAATGTTGTACTTTATCCATGTAGTATTGTTTAAGCGGGCCTTTTCCTGTTATAAAACAAACCACTTTCAGTTCATTATCAGTTGGTATGATTTTGCAGGCAAAATTTTGATCGAATTCGTAAAGAGCATCCAATAGGATTTGAAAATCTTCATCTTCGGTCCAACTTGTACTACTTATCAGGATTACTGGACGATTTTTCTTGAGCTCATATTGATCACTGGACAAATGGTATTTGGTGAATAATGTCTCATTTGAATTGTGATATTCGATTTCAAAATATTGAGCTTGTAGCTTAACAAATAGTGAATGTTTTTCTTCAAGCGAAGTTATTGGTTGAAAAATTGAATATGGTCGATCATATAAAACTATGGAACTGGATTTTTTTCAAAAAAATAGTTGTAGTCAAAATTTATCAATCAAAAAGAATATTCTAGCACTTACTCAATGTCGATACGTTTCTTAAGATTCTCTTTCATGGCTTTGGAAACACAAAAACTGTTATCGGAACGTTTACCCATTGAAAATTCAATGTTGGAATATAATTTAACTATTGGATGAGATGATTTCAATGTCAATGCAAGGATCGAAAACCCATAATTATGCCAATCGATGATAAACTTGCATTTTCGGACGCGACAAACAAACCAAACAACCGGTAATGCCGGCACGGAAGGTGGATTCTGGAAATGGCATTCAAATTAGCTCTAGTATCGGATGATAAACACACAATATCAAACCTGAACAAGAATATAATCTGGTTTGGTAATCGTCAATAATGTCCACAATAACATCAGTGATTGAAAAACGACTTTGAAAAAATAGTTGATCATTCTGGGAATATCTAGGGAATCCAAAGAGAAATAACATTGAATATTCATAGTTGATCAAAGCTAAAATTTAAAAAAAATTACAATTGAAATTCTTGAATATTGGCACTTGGTGAATTTGGATCCGCGGATTCGAGATCAGTTTTACATGGGGCATTGATTCTATCGGAAAGAGAATGATGTTAATCGTTAGACAGAATCTGGAATCAATACCATACCTTGATGTGCAACGATATCTACTCTAAATCCCGATTCAGCCAACGATAATGAATGATACGTCATCCTGGGACTATGGCCAATATCACCCAGAACACAAACACACACCCGTTTGGGTGATTGAATTTGCTGTGATTGCTGTGATTCCATCGTATCATTTAAATGTGGGTGCTGCTGAATGGAGAATATTCAGTCGATAATTTGAAAAAAAATTTGGCCTGACAAACTCTTTGGAGCCAGTGGTTTGTTTACTGCAAACACTGGCAACAGCGCCATCTGGTGGGCAAACTGAACATTATATATGTGATGACTCAATACCATGACCAATAGATGGCGCTCAAAATTCGAATTCATTTTTTTTTGAAAAATTGGCTAACTTTTTGGCGCTCGCGAAAAATTTTCTCCAATTCCGGTTTTTCGGAATTCCGTGGAAAAAGTTTAAAATTCCTTTCATTGTCACTTTTTTTTGGTTGGGCATTGATATTCATTGGTTTTCAACAACAATGATATGCTGCTGGTCCACTATATTTTCCGAATCATTGTCATTTGAATTTTCTTTTGAATTTTTTTTTCGTGGAATATAAAAAGAATAATTCCGAAGTTGTTTATGATTTTATGGTCCCTCTTGTTCCTCTTCCTCACCTCTCTCGCTCGCTGTCTCTGTGTCGCATACAAATACAGAAATTATCATAAAATTTGAATTTTAAAAACCCGTTTTTTTGTTGTTGCTTCCCGTTCTACATTCTTAGTATTTCGTTATATGTTCAACCAGGGCACATGTCTAGTCGGAAATCGAATCTTGGTGAAAGCAAAACAAAAAAAAAACAAAAAAATTGGAAAATTCATTCTAATTTTTTTTTCACATTTCATTGTCCATGCTGGACCGATTCGGAAAATTCGAATGTGGAACAACACACACCCACAGACATATATTGTGTGCGTTTGAAATCTAGGTAAATGAATCTAATTCCCTGAGCTCCATTCAGAAAAAAATTGGGGCGGATCCAGCAACATGGTATAATCAATTTATTTGGGATTTCCGAAAAAGAGCCACACACACATACACACACACTATATCTTGGCCAATTATTTTCGATTTCCAAACGGCAAAATGATGATGCTTGAAAATCTCCCTCGGGGGGCGGGGAAACCATGCATGCATGAATGCTTTATAATACGACGATCCATAAAATATGATGCGGATGGTGTTGGGCGCCAATCATAATATCCAACTACTATGGCGCATGAATATTCTCTGCTCGCTTCTCATCTTCTTCTCGGGAATGTACAACCCGGAGATACCCGAAGAACATTCCAGAGGAATTCCTTTTTTCCCGCCCGGGAAAATCATCTTTCGGATGACTAATTTGTTGAAAACTTGAAAATTCATCTAGAAAGCTTTTTTTTGAGAAAAAAATAAAAAATAAAATAAAAAATAAAAAAAAATAAGAAAATAGATTGCCATTTTCGCACGTTTTTCCACTTCACACACACACACACACACGGAATTATCGTCAAAGTTTTGTTTAGTTTCGCGTTACGAGAAACAAAAAAAAAACAGACAACCATCTCCGGATCCTCGAAACGAAAACGGAAAACGTTGCCAAGAATGTTGTGTGTGAAACCGAATATTGACACACACCCGATAGAATTGATGAATCGACGCTGGGCGATAAAAACCCGACGCCCACGTCTAGAAATAATCTTTTTCACACCTGTTCTAAGATTTGGCCTAGAAAATATTTTCCCAAAACACCACCACCACCGCCAACACCATAGACCACCACCACCAACAGCAGCATAGGATCCGCGCGTTTAACCATTTTGGGAAGCGTGATGATGACACCACATGTGTACGCCAAAACATTTACACTTGTCCGAATCGGGTTCCCGAGATTCGTGTCTGTGTGTGTGCGGAAGAGTATGGAATAGTGTGATGCCAGTTGTATTCTGGGCGCCGTAGTGGATAGTTCGGTCTTGGTCTTCCCGCGAAATTCGGGCGTCTCTGTGTGTGTGTGTGTGTGTGTGTGTATCGTATTACAAACTGGAACTACAAACGCGTCAAACCAATGATTTATATTGCCGATCTAGGTCAATGAATTAACATCACCTTGAAATCATCACACACACACACACTGTGTAGCCTCAGGGGATCGAAAACGACGTTCTAGTGGTGGTGGTTCGGGAATTGAATTTCAAAGCAAAAAATTCAGCGTGTGTGTTTGTGTTTGTTTATTAAATAGAGAGCTTGATCCATTTATTCAAACAAACATCCGAAAGTGGATAGTGAAATCCAACGATCAAATATGCATTCAAATTTTTAAATCGTTTCAAGGCGCTAATTCTCCCGGATTTGTTGGCGTTTTATTGTTGTTATTAGTGCTTTAGTGCAACAAAAGTGCAACAGAAAAAAAATCATAAAATTAAAATGCTCTTCGTCGTTCGGATCCGCTCGTTGTTCTACAATAAACAAGATCATTAATTTTTGTGATTGTGTTTTCGAAATCGAAAAAACCGATGTGATCCCTAGATGTGTGTTTTGTTGGCTTGGAAGAATCACACCGAATTGAATCCGAATCCGACGATCTTCTCCATCTTAGTTTCCCTCTCTCTCTCTCTCGCTATCGTTTCGTATTTCACACACCATTATCGTCGTGTCAATCAGCATCCACCGATGCTGCTGGTGGTGGTGGTTGAATTTGGTTGGTGTGTTTGTTGTTCACGCGAACGAGCGCGCGGGCAGATTGGCATCCAATATTGGCAAATATTTAAACATTTGAATTCTGTCTGCTTTCGTTTTCGTTTTCGTTTTTTTTCGTTTCGTTTCGCTCAAATATTTGATTTATATGAATTTTATCACTATGAATTTGATGTTCGGGTGTGAAATTTCTCAAGTTTCAAAGCCCCAAAAGCCTAGAAGAATATAGCACTGGTGAATCTCATCTCATCTTATTCTAGATAGGAATAGTTGGCAAAGTTTTCCAATAAGTTGATTGATTTTCTCTGGCGAACGAGTTCTACCGAATTTCCAAGGTTTTGTGCTTGATCTTCGGAATTTTGTGTTCGAAAAGTGTGTGACCTCCATTCTGCAACCTTCGATCCAACTTGTAAGTTCATAAATGAGACAAAATTCCACCGGAGCAATCGAATCATCACCATCATCATCATCATGGATCCGATTTGGTTGATGAACACCACAATCAAATATTACAATGAACCACAATTGGAAGCATTGCCATTCTATCCATGGCAGATAGTCTTGATAATGGTCTATTCGACCACGGCATTCATTTCGTTGGGAAGCAATGCATTGACCATATTGATATTGTTACGTAGTGAACAGGTTTCATCGGAATTATGGAAATTTTTGCTCAACCTATCAATATCCGATATATTGATGTCTTCAATTTGCATACCATTCACCTATACTAATTATATGTTGGGCAGATGGATTTTTCCCCGATTTCTATGTCCGATCATACCGTTCATACAGATAACATCCGTTTCTGTTTCAATATGGACATTGACCTTCATCGGAATTGATAGGTTTGTTGTTTTTTTGGGTATTTTTTAAGCCTTGTTTGGACAAAAACATCCAGAATCCAGAATCAACTTTCCGTGGAAAATATACACTGGAATTTTCACTGGAACTTTGCATGCAAATTGGTGTGTTAGTTTGGGTGCGTGTTTGTGCATATGCTTTTAGATAGATAATGCAATTAAAATCCGCTTCTCAGAATCCCGACGAGAGAGAACCCGAAGATCCGAGAGAGAGAAAATTGAATTTCCACTATTTTAATTTACTCCTGACACCAGGCATCAGGCACCAGGCCTTGAAGGGAAGGAGCTAAACGAACGAATTTTAATGTGTACAGGAGGATAGTCGCCTTAGTTTATGTTGACCGTGTTTCCCGTTCCAATAAAAAAACAATTCCCATTATTGATAATGAAATTTTCATTAGATTAAACGTGGTTGTTTCATTACATTAATTCCATCGAAAATCCCTGTGGTTTGGATGTATTCGGATTTTCTCTTAGATCAGGGCCGGCGACCCGCGATCCGCCCCATGCGCGTGCGGCCCATCAAACATCGTTTGGGGCGGCCCACCAAGCGCATTTCAAACTAAACAGCTAAACAAAGCTATACTCCTTTCTCTCGCTCTGATTGGTCCGAAGTGATGATTTGACCTGATGACAAGACACACTATAAGCAGAGGAAAAGCTACAAGCTTTAACCAGTACAAGTCTGTGCTTGTTTGACGCCTATAACAACCGTTCTCCCCTCTGATTGGTTCATTGTGGTGATTTGCCCTCGATGACTAGACACACTATAAACAGTAGAAGAGGAGGTGTATTCCTCTCTCGCTGATTGGTCCAATGTGATGATGTGATGACCTGATGACCAGACACACTATAAGGAGGAGCCCAAGCCATGTATTTAGCTGTTCACTTGTTGTTACACGATGCAGATATTTCGCCATCTTTTATCCATTCGTGAAGATGTCGTGTGGTGTGAAACTTTTGTAAAATGATTTGTCCCCCTTCCTCATCCGCTATCCTGACAGAGATTTTCCCGCCAAAATAAAAGTTTTGAAACATTTAATCTTTAATGATGTAGACACACACACACACACACACAAAAGAATGGTGTCTCTCTCTCGCTCTTGTTCGCTTGAGCTTTTGGTCTTTTGGATGATGACAGAATGTTCCAGGGAATTTAGAAAAACATTAGAATGTCAGACTCAATAATTGTCACATGGTTCAATTCTCAATGGTTTACACACACCAAGAAAAAACCCCAAGTACAACTGTTTGCCTTGATCTAAATTAAATTGAACAAATTAATCACCTAGATTCAAACCCACATCTTAGTGTGTAAATAGTTGAGAATTACTCAAACCAAAACAAAAAAAATAAAAGATTTCCCGGGAAAAGGAACTGGTTTGTCCCAGGCGCAATCATCATGTCCTATTTCGTGGCGGATATTATCAAAAGTGTGTGTGTGGAAACAGTGTGGAAAAACCTAAATCTTTTGGTGCATCAGGATTTAGTGATAGGATTCAGTTCAGTTCAAGCTCGCCCACTTGTACGCCCACACGCACCCACAAACAATGAGAATGAGAACAAAATCAAATCTGAATTCAAATCAGAAAGGATTCTTGATGCGCTCGATGCTCGATCATCAGTGTAACCTTGAAAAATTCCAACCGAGGATCCTTGGATCCTAGGGGATAATAGATTATCTCTCGCTCTCGCTCTCGTTCTCGCTCGTTTTTTTTAAAGAAATTCATTAAAATAAGTACACATGTACCTAAACCTTGATGTTTCGCTTGGAGGATTCTGGATCCAGCAATGATGGGATCCTGTAATCGATTCTTGGTTTTTCAAAATGAAAAAAATAAAAAAAAATTTGAAAAACTTTTAACAACAAAAATTAGTTCGTTTTTTTTTCATTAAGCTCATCATCCTCGCCGACAATGGGCTAGGCTCGGTCCTAGGACCCCAGGGGGAAGGGGGGCAAGATGGCAAACAGTAATTAGATGTCTTATTTAAGTCGTTGTATCTCGACCCCTCCCCCTTCATTTCCAGGGAAACGAACGAAAGACTCGAGGACATTGCCGAATCGGAAAGAAAATGATTAAATTTTTGTTGTTTGTTTCTTACTTTCTATTCTCATTCTCTTCACTTCACTTATTGCTGTTTCTTTGATCACCAAAAAAGATGGGAAGCGAAGATGAGAATTTCGATTAAATTTTGGGGTGAGATGTGTGTGTTGAGATTTATAAGAAAAAAAGAAGAAGAAAAACGACAAAACAACAAAAAAAACGAAAAATTTCAAGAAAAACCCGCCAACCTCCGCCTTGGATTCTCTACTTCCTTGGAACGTGTGCGTGTGTTTGTGTGTGTGTGGGTGTGTGTGTGTGTTTGTATTGGGACTACTAGATTCTAGAGTTCTATTCCAAATTTAAGCTTTTGTTGTTTGTTTTTCCAAGGATCTACGAGGATTCTCCCTCGCTCGCTCCCTGGATTTCTCGGAAGCCAACCAGATCAAAAAAAACACAGCTTCCTCTTTATTATTATCACCATCATTGCCTTATCATTGAGAATAGAATTCCGTTTTCTTTCTTTCTTTTTCTTGGTGGTTGTTTTTTTGGATTGAAAACCAACAACAACAACAACAATAAGAATAACAACAACAAAAATGGCCAAATTTTCTTTGGAAAAAAATTTTGGGAAATTTATTCCATTTGGTTGGTTATTTTGTTGTTGTTGTTGTTGTTGTTGATGTCCTTGTTATCTTCGTTGTGAATTGCTTTAAAATATGGTTTTGAATTTTTTCGGAATTTTTTCGCCCCAATTTTCATTTTAAATTTGTTCCGTTTGTTCCACACGATGCAGATATTTCGCCATCGTTTATCCATTCAGGCAGATTGCGTGGTTGAAACGTCACAAAGTGACAACCATCATGTTCATCTGGTTCCTTGGAGCATTGATTGCATCGCCTCAACTATATTATTCACGTATTGAATCATTCAAATATCGTGGCCAACATTTTGATGATTGCCGTGAACAATTCACATTGCAAGGGGGCAAAATATACACCATATTCATATTTTTGTTCACATTCTTCATACCAATCATGGCGTTGATATTTGTGTATGCTCGGATCGGTTTCCATTTGATTCGTAACTCTTCAACACCTGGTAATCCAGATCAAATACGCGACAAAGTGTGCATCAATAAAAAAATCAAGGTAAATTCATCGAAGTGAACTTTCAATGTATGAACCTAAAACCGGACCTATAACACTGCCTATAACTGCCTAAAAAAACACTACAGGCAAATAGGAGGGACCGTAGTGCATGCATTAAACTGACCAATTAAACCGATCCATCCCTCAAAGCACTACTTATAGTAGTGCATTGTTATAATCGGCCCTCCCCTTCTAATTATTATAGTGCCTACTATTGTCCACTGTCCAATGTTTTGTGGACGATTAGTCAGCTCTTCTTCAGCTCCCTGTTCCCTTAAATAATTTAAGGGAAAGGGGCTGCAACGATCACGTCGAACATCGTCGCGTTGCAGGCGCGCAAAGCTGGAAATCTAATGCTAAACGCTTTTTCTTCCCATCCCATTTCTTCTCCCTTTAACTTTCCCTTGTTCCCTTTTTTTTAGGTGATCAAAATGCTGGTGACAATTGTGCTCCTATTCGCAATGTGCTGGTTTCCCATACACCTCCTACAATTATTGGTATGGTTCTATCCGTCCATACAAAATCAGAAAACAAAATTCTCCTATTATGTTTATGTTGGATCATATTTCTTATGTCATTGGCTGGCCATGGCACATTCATTGGTCAATCCGTTTGTCTATTGTTTTATGAGCGATAATTTTCGTGTAAGTATTGGCCCATAACCGAACCTAATCGAACCTTATCGAACCTAACCGGACCTAATCTAAAGCACAACTAAACTAAACTAAACTAAACTAGAACAGACTACCACTAATACCACTAAAATTACGGGGACGAGTTGCTTTTTCCGCTTTTCCCCTCTCATAAGTATATGTGTGGGTGTGTGTGTCTGATTTTTCCCGCTAAACTTGGCTTAATGTCTCGCTTTTGGGAGAAAACAATTTTTCTCGCCGGACCAAAACTTGGACCAAAAATTCCAAAACAAGCTTCCAAAAGTAGCTGCGGTCCGATCCGTAATCGTTTTTTCATAGCATATCCTGTTTCACCATCACGGAATGTGCTTTTTTTTGGAAACTATTTTCTATTTTTTTTTATTTTTTTTCATTTTTTATTTTTTATTTTTGTTGATGCTGATGTTTGATGTACTCTTGCTTCTTTTTTTCTGATGCTTTTTTTTCTGGTAATTTACCGTTTGTTTGTTTCTGTACTGTTCTCTTCTCTTCTGTTATCCATGCACTTGTGCCCCCTTAGTGGATCACTTCGCAGCCTGCATACACACCACCGAACGTATCGTATAGAAAATCAAAGGTGTTAATTGTAGAATGGGAATCGAGAAATCCAATCAAAATCCAATCTCGTTGAATGCTTAGAGTTTCGAATAGGAACAACCAATAACAAACGAACGAACAAGCGAACAAATGAACAAAATAAAAATAAAAAAAAAACTAGCAAACATTTGACACGACCGAAACGAAACGTAAGTTTCAATCGTTTTGATGATGATGATGATGATTCTAGCCCAAAAAATCACCTGAATATCGTCGAGAAGAGGGTGGGAGTGAGAGAGAAAGAGAAAGAGAGAGAGAGAGAGATAGATTCCGAATTCCGGGAAAATTCTTCGAATTTTGATGCGAAAAGTTCTTTTTACCAAGATTAATTCATGAGATAATCATTCATGGAAATCAAAAAGCTTCTTCAGGCTGAGCAAAACTTGTCCACTCTTCAACGCTCTGGCTGGTTCTTTGTGTCAGATTTATGTCCAACTTAATTAATGGAAAAAAGTTGCAAAAACATGATCCAGAGTGCACTCACCAAGAGAGCCAGAGAAAACGGAAAAAGAGGATGTGGGATGAGAAAGTTTCTGGTTTCAATAATTTATGTTATTTTTATTTTTATTTTTATTTTTTGTCATTTGATGAAGCTTCACACGCACACACACACATACACACGCCCATACACACGTCCACACACGCCCAGAATCCTCTCTCGGATAGAATACATAAATTTAAAAGAAAAATTTACAGTTATAAATTTCCTCTCTCTCGCTCTCGCTCTCGCTCTGTCCTCGAAATTAATTATAATCATCATTCTGGTTTCGAATTATAATTTCCCGGAAATTCAAATTACTCCGCCGAATGTGGGCGTGTGGGTGGGTGTGGGCGGTTGTTTTTTTGGGCACGGCAAACCATCTGCTAAATGGCCAATCTGGCAAACCTTAATTCGTTGATTCGTTGATACGATATGATACGATACGATATGATGATACCAGCATTCTATTTCTAGCAGCAGCAGATGCTGGCACGATTGGCTGCTGGCCGATCGATTCCGGTTCGTTCCACCATTCGGTCCATTCGTTTCCATTACTTGATAACGGTAATGATGGATAATTGGGTTATAGCCAATGGATCGTGGACTTGGGCTAATGGATGATACTGATTTAATTCATCTTGTTGTTTTCAAGGCATGTCCCCTTATAAGGATCCCGAAACGAACGAATACACAATGAACATCTTGATTAGATTCAGAGTAGAGTAGATTCCTGGTAGTAGTAGTAGCTCTTCCGTTCTGACAGAATTCAGAATCAGTGGGTACATTGGGATTAATATTAATGGATTCTTCCTTAACATTCGACGACGACGACGACGACCGAAGACGAAGAAAAAAAATCGGACATTGAATGATAAATATTGTCCAAAATGTCCTTACAACCACCGCTTGTCTGTTTCGGTTGAACCCACATCTCATCTCATCTATTCACCATCTTCTTGTTGTTTGCGTGTTGGAGCAATTGCCTAAGACATTCTAATGAAACAGAAGCGAGTGAATCAAGCGAATACCAAAAACAAATTAAAATCGGAATTCGTAATGATTGGTTTTTTTGTGTGTGTGTTCGTGTGTTTGTTTCACAAGGCAAGAACAAAACCCGTCCGAATTAGAAGCCAGGAAACAAATAAGGCGACTGGGGAGATACACTGACAAATACAATTGTGTGTGTGTGTGAAACAATAACAACATCAATCAACATCAAGATGGGAAAATTTCAATTATGGTAATGCTGGCAAAAAAATAAGAAGAAGAAGAGGAAAAAGGAAAAGGGAAACAAAAGGCAAAACCAAGAAATGCGTACGTCGTTGATGAACAGCAAATTAAAGAACATCCCCGAACCCTTCAATTGGTAGACATCCGATTGTGATGTTTATATTATTTGGGTAATTCAATTATGGCTTACAATTGTCAATAAGTCCTGGTGGCGGGCTGTGGGTGTGGCTGTGTGCCTTCGATATATCATATTTTTGTTGTTGTTGTTCCAAGCTGAAAACGCAATTCATTGAACCGGATGATCGAATTTGATTCGATTGTAGTATCGATTGTTCAGAGCATCGATTGTTAACCAGGATGGGGAAACAAAATCCTCTCTGCAAGGGCTGCCTCTATGGCGCCGCAATTGTCATACGCGCCAACAAACATGTTTGTGTGGGTACAAATTCAAATCACTTTTGAAAGATCACACTTGAAATGAATCAAGTATGTGAGTGGATGTTTGAGTGTTCCAGGAATAGAAGTTGAGGCTGTTGCACATGTGGATGACCAGTTTTTTTTATTCGTTTGTTTGGTGTTGAAGAGGTTTCAATCGTTTCAAAATCGAATCGATTCTCGATCACCATTATTCAAAGTGCCATTGTTCCCCGGAGACCATTGTGATGAGGCTCAGGAATAGGAGAATGCAGAGAGAGAGTATTTTATTTTAGTTTAGTTTTTTTTTAAAAAAAATAAGAAGACGACGACGACGTGAGAAGCAAAAAAAAACTTGAATGAATGAGAATAGGATCCAAAATGTTCTTGTACTCGCCGCTGCAAGTTGATTGAACGAATTCTGGAACTCTGGAAGAACCTGACCTTTTTACTAGTGGAAAAAAAATAATAAGAATGAATTCATTGATAGGATCATTTGTTTATTTATGAATGAAATAATAGGATAACTTTTAGAGGGCCCAGAATAAAGGTATCAACTACAACAACCAACAACCAAAAAATTAAAACTAAATTATGCATGAAAGGTGCCGGGCGCCATGTTGACACTCAACCATTTATGTGTATCCCTCAAGGTAAGATCCGGGGTCTCTGGAGGCGGGAACTTGAGAATTTTCAAGCAATCCCAAACCGGATATTCATTATTCGGATCATTATTCAGATCTGGAAGATCCAATGAATTGGCGCGAGAATGTGTCCGACACATTGTTGTGTCGTGTGTGTAAGTGTTATGAATGTTCCTTAATTAATCGATTCGGGGAATTCTGCATGCGATCGTTCCAAATCGTTCGCTGGACCATCATAATCATGATTATGTAATAATGGCAAATATTGGCCATTCCCAAATTGTTTCTCAACCATGCGAATTGGTTGTATAAGCATAAGATGAGAAATTATCAATATTTATACACACACACACATCTTTCGTCGCATCATTTCCATTGGCATCAGTTTTGTTTTGTTTTTTGTTTTTCGGGCAAAATTTCGTTGGAACACACACATTGTGTAACAGCTCATCAGTTTAGTTCAGCAGCAGTTGTGTAACTTGATTCGCCAAGTCCTCCGTAACTAATTTGTTTCATCAAGTAACTTATTGATTGACCAAACAATATAAGTGAAGCAAAAAAAATAGGAAGAAGAACTACAATTTCCTTTTCTATCTCTGGCCCTGAAGTTTGATCAAGTATAGATTTTCCAGTATAGTGCTAGCAAATTGGGCGCATATTGTTTCCTGGCCAGCGAGAGAGAGAGAGAAATAAGAGAAGGATGAAATTGATCGATCATAATTTGTCCATTATGTCCATCGAAGGACATCCACCGAAACGACCGATTGATGATCGTTTGATTAGTCAAGATAATAAGAACAAAAATCTTCCCCTTGGGGATTTCGCAACCCATCATAACAGTCAAAACCACCACCATCTTTGGAATATCCAGGGATCCGGGGATTCCAGGATTTTAGGATTCCGAGTACAATTTGTCCGGGAGAAAAATTAATAATGTATATCAACTCTTTACGGTCGGTTGGTTGGTTGACCGACAAAGCTAGATCATAGGACGACCAGCAGCAGCGGAAATGGAAGCTCTTCTGGCCAGCTATCCTGACGAACATGTGATCCAAGTTGTGATCCAACACAAAAAAAAACAACAACACCAACCAAACAGAATTGAATTTGTTGTTGATCCAATAAACTTGGATATTTTTGAAAAAAAAACAAAAAAATTTTTTTTCGTTGTTGTTCAATTCCATTGAAAAAGAGATTAGAGATTTTTGGATTTTGTTGGCTCATGTTTCATCAGTTTTGTTCAAGCAGAATTTTTTTCCCGAAAAAAAAACGAGAAAACGGGAATTAGATCCGGAAATTTCGGTAATTATTCCCGGAATCCGTTCATGTTTGTTCTATCTGTTTGTTGTTCTACACATGTAGAGGAGAGTGTGTGTGTGGTTGTACGAATTTTCCCCTAATCTTCGTTTTTGAATTCCAAACACGCAAAATCATAATTATGGAAATAATTTATTGATTTTCCATGTTCGGTAAACATACAAATAGCTAATTAACCGAAACCTGGGCGGCAATTGAATCAATTATTTTCGCAGCATTTTGTGATTTTGTGATACTAAGTGAAACCAAAAAAGTTCCAACGCTTTCCTTGGTTAGCAACCAATGGAGATGAGCGAAAAAACTTTTTTGGTGGGGATAATTGAACAAAATTAATTGGATTCCATCATGAATGGAAGAGAAGAGAACAATTAGGGGCAATCAACTTGTTGGCAAATATTTCGGTGGAAGAAAAAGTAAAACTAAATTTGATAAAAATCTTGAAGAGTTTTCAGATGAACATCATTTTATGCTTTGTTCCGAAACAATAATCGTTTATGGTGAAATGTCCTTATTAGTGCACATCCCTAAACACACAGCCAACAACATGATTATTAAAATTCCATTTGCTCCAATTGTGTTGGTTTTTTTTATCTCGTTTCTAATAAACAGCAAAGTTTGCGTCAAACATTCAAGAATTTCATAAGCGTTGATGGTTCCAGGAATAGTTTTGGAAAACAGCGAAATCAAATGATGGATAAGTTTGAAAAGAGCTCCAAACTTGATGATAATCAATTGTACCAAGCGGACAAACATGACCAACACGGACAACATAATGATCATAATAATGATGTTCGCATCAACATTGATGATAATAACAATAATAATAATGATGATGGTGATGATGCTGATGATAATTTAAAGAGAATAAACTTCCGTGATTTAACATTAAAACAAATCAAACAAACTAAAACCATAACGGTGGTCATTCCGAATTTGGTGAAAAAAGAACAGAAAAATGATAATAATAATAATAATAGTAATTATAATAATTATAATCAACACCATAATTCTTGTTTTGGCGCCCAGGATCCACCACCGAACAACATTATCAACGCCCAATTTTATGGAACCGATGGCCGTTCTGGTGATGATGAATTTGTTTAGCACAATTTGAAATGAAAAATTTCTTTGATTCCTGTTTCTTTGTGAATATATATATTTTTCTAATTATTATTCTTCCATTGTAATAATTGTATTTCTTATTATAGATAGATAAATCAATAAATAAATAAATACTTGTTTTATTTTATAATCCTGCAAGATTTCTATTAAATTATTCAATATTTCGGATTTGTTATGCGGATGCTTCCGCTGGACATTTTTCGCGCATTTTTACCAGAACAAAAAAAATTAAAATTTCCTATTTCGACACTAGATGGCGCTGCAGCTTTCAGAACTTAGTCATTTTAGCCCTGAGCAATTGGCGCTGCAATCATCGCCTGTTTTGGAGGCTGTGAAAACTTTCATCACATGTGTGTGTTTTTAAAATTTGAATTTATTTCTGCCTGACACTTTTTTTGGTTAGTTTGTTTGTTTGAAAATCACCAAAACTATGTCTACTATTCCAATTAGATTTAGACTTCGTTCTTCGTTGTACACCAAATCTGAATCGAGCACGGATAACACATCCATTCCTGATTCTTCTTCGTCTTCGTCGAATTTTTCATCAGATCATCGTCTCTGCGAATGTGAACGATGTGGTCAGCAAAACGACCAAGAAGGTGAAAGATGGTTGATTACCTGTTCGGTTTGTGCTAAACAATATCATCTTAAATGTTTGAATATTCAATCAAAAGTATTGCTTGATTGTAATTCAAGCGCTTTCCGCAATTGGTCTTGCAAGTCCTGTAGATCTTGTTTTTTTTGTAAAAAACGAATCAGCTCTAAAAAAGATCACATCATTTCATCGTTGAGATCACATCCAGAAAGAAAACTGAATTCATTGGAAATGATCTCTTGTAAAGAATGTGATACTTCCATCCACACAATTTGTTTTTTCAAACTTCAAAAAATCCGCCAAAGCAACATTCCGCCATTATCCGTTCGAGAGTTGAGAAATAAACGCAAAAACTTTGTCTGTAATCGGTGCAGTGTCGAAGACGATTTCGATGAAATGAATAATGATGAAGAAGATGAAGAGGGGAAAGAGAATGAAAACGACGATGAAGAAGAAGATGACGATGATGATGATGAAATTAGTGATGAAGAAGAAGAACCAGATGATAGTAATGTAAGCGATTATTCCGAAATCGACGATACTCAAATTAAACAACAAAATCTGCATATTTTGAGAAATCGATTGAAGAAACTTGGCGTCGTAGATCTCGAAAAACATTTGACTAATATCAATGATGATACTCGTACTACACGTTCCCGAAAATACAACTCATCGCCAACCAATGATAATAGTGGTGATGATTCCGTTAGGAATTCTCCCAAATCCTCGATAAAAGCTTCTCCTGTCAAACAACCACAACAGAATCTGATCGAAAACCATGATAACAAACAATCAACAACTAGTGATTCTTCTAAATCATCAGTGTTGGTAGTCCAAAAAAAGAAAAGAGGAAGAAAGCGTAAAATTGATACAACCCTCGATACCAGTGAAAATGTTCAAGATGCTGAAATTGGTAATAAATCATGGAAGAAACCAAAATATTCAGAAAAATATTTGGCCAAAATTCTTCCTTCCAGCAGTCCTTTTTCTGTAAACAATGATGAATTATTGGACGAAAATAATAATAACAGTGGTGATGCAATGATAGATTCACAAAAACATTGCCCTGTGGCTGGTTGTGATTCTGTAGGACATCTATCTGGTGCATTTGAAACACATTCTATGGTCGAAACATGTCCATTGTTTCATAATCAAACAAATGAAGAATGTGTTGCTCGTTATGAAAAACGTATGAAAAACAAAGATCCTAAATATTCTCCAAGAAGATCATCGCAAAGAAACAACTGTATCACGAGTTTCAACAATACCAAATGGAATACGATTATGAGCCAAAGAAATAATGAAATGAAAAGTTTAAATTTCCATCAAAAAATTGAGTTGACTTCAAGGTTTGTTTTATTTATATAAAAAATTACATAATTTTTCAACATTTTTCTGTTTAGTCGACAGCCCGAATTGGATGGTTTAACGCCTAAATTTGATTCGGAATTATTTTTGGAATCTCAATCACGAGCAGCTCAAATGGTGCATGAAAATTCTGCTTTAGAAGTTTCAAGTTCGCTAGAAGAAGAATGTAATCCCAGTCAAACTTATCAGCGATCTACCGGTGTCAGAAGCATTATATTCGGACAATATGAGATCAGCGTTTGGTATAGTTCACAGTATTCGGATGAGTTTCAAAACTGCCTCAAATTATTCATTTGTGAATTTTGCCTCAAATGTATGAATCACATGATTATACTGAAGCGTCATCTAAAAAAATGTCCATTGAGACATCCACCAGGTTTGATAGCTAAATTTGTTGTTGTGATATTGACTTTTGTCTATTTTACAGGCAATGAAATCTATCGGAAAGGAAATATTTCTTTTTTTGAAATTGATGGCAACAATCAAAAAGAATATTGCCAAAATCTGTGTCTGTTGGCCAAGCTATTCTTGGAATATAAAACATTGTTCATTGATGTTGAACCATTTTTGTTTTATGTAATGACCGAAAATACTGCCACCGGAATGCATTTGATTGGATATTTTTCCAAAGAAAAACAATCACCAAATAATTATAATGTATCCTGTATATTGACATTACCGCAGTATCAGCGTACCGGTTATGGGAGAATGTTGATTGATTTCAGTTATCTATTATCACGTGTTGAAAACAAATCTGGCTCACCAGAGAGGCCACTATCGGATTTGGGTATAATCTCCTACAGAAGCTATTGGAAATTTATAATAATGGAATATTTAAGCACATTGGAAAGCAAAGAGATCGCCTTGAAAGGTATGAAAATAATCATTTTTGTCTCAGATCTTTGTTCATGAATCTTTTCCTCCTTTAGACATTAGCCAAAAAACTGGCGTCAATCCAACGGATATCGTTTCAACACTACAATTGATGGGTTTACTTAAATATTGGAAAGGAAAGCATTTAATTTTGATTCCCGATGGAACAAAGAAGCGTTTTGCGGCCGAAGTCAAGCGTAAACGTAAGAATTTTGGTGATAAAATTATTGATCCAAAATATCTTCACTGGACGCCGACCGTTTATCCGCCAAAACCAAGCAGCAAATGAAAAAATCACCGCTTGTTCGTAGAAGCGATAATTGTAATTTTTGTAAAAGAAAATTCTTTTTCGAAAAAATGTTGATAAATTATCAAATTATCGACAAAAAAGGTTATGATTCTTTTTTGGTGGTCAAAAGTTCACAAAAACGGAATTTTGGGCTATTTTCACACAGATTGACAGAAGCTTTTTTCCATTGTCCATTGAGAGAATAGAAAAGCTCATTTTTATCCTTATCCAATAATTGACAGAAAATTCCTATCATGCCACCATCTGTCCCAATCAAATTCACCAAGGTTTGTGTCCTCAATTATGATCCAGATCGATCTGATTTTTTTTTAAAAAAAAACCTTCAAGATATTCATCAACAACGAATGGCACAATTCTGTATGTGGGAGAACATTTGACACGATCAATCCTACAACTGGAGACTCGATAACTTCAGTGCAAGAAGCAGATGAGGTTAATTGTGATTGATTGGATTTGGTCAGATCTTGTTGATTTTGTTTTATTCATTTCCTTCAAGGTCGATGTAGATAAAGCTGTTAATGCAGCATATGAAGCATTCAAATTATCTTCACCATGGCGTCAATTGGATGCTTCAGAACGAGGAACATATCTGAATAAACTGGCCGATCTGATCCAGAGGGATCGAGAGTATCTGGCTTTTTTAGAAACATTGGATAATGGCAAACCTCTTGGCGAATCAGAGGTGGACATCGATTTCGCGATCAAAGTGTTCCGTTATTATGCTGGTTGGGCCGACAAGGTTCATGGAAAAATTATTCCGTCTGGTAAAATTACATTCCACCATCATTTCCAAATGTTTGGTTATATCTGAATGCTTTCCGATAGGTAACAGCTGTTTGATTTATTCTAAAACCGAACCGGTTGGAGTTTGTGGCCAAATAATTCCTTGGAACTATCCGCTGTTGATGCTGTCATGGAAACTCGGCCCTGCTTTGGCGGCTGGATGTACTTTGGTTTTGAAACCATCCGAATTGACACCGTTAACTGCTCTATACATTGGTAGTCTAGTGGTTGAAGCAGGCTTTCCACCCGGCGTGATCAACATTGTGCCAGGATATGGTCCGATAGCTGGTGCAGCGCTTGTCAGGCATCCCAAAGTGGATAAAATAGCATTTACCGGTTCCACAAAAGTTGGTCAAACAATTGCTATGGTTGCGGCGGAAACCTGCAAACGTGTCTCATTGGAATTGGGCGGCAAATCTCCGTTGGTTATAACTGAAAATTGTGATCTTAAAAATGCGGCCCAAATTGCTCACGATGCTTGCTTTGCCAACATGGGCCAATGTTGCTGTGCTGGTACCCGAACATACGTTCAAGAATCGGTATACGATGATTTCGTACAATTAGCCGTCTGTTTGGCCAAAAAACGTCAGATGGGTGATCCTTTTGAAACAAGCACTGTCCAAGGACCCCAGATCAGTGAGAAGCAAGCCGTAATGATCATGGGTCTCATTGAATCAGGAAAAACCGAAGGCGCCAAATGTGTGGCTGGTGGAAATATGATCGAAGGACGTGGTTTTTTCGTCCCGCCAACGGTATTCGCCGATGTCACCGATCAGATGCGTATAGCGCGCGAAGAAATATTTGGCCCGGTACAGCAGATATTGAAATACCGTACTCTGGATGAGGTGATCGAACGTTGTAATGATACCAAATATGGTTTAGCAGCCGGTATCATCACTGATGATATTACACAAGCTTTAACTTTTGTCAACTCGATCCGAGCCGGTTCGATTTGGGTCAATTGTTATGATCCAGGAGCAATTCAAGTACCGTTCGGTGGATTCAAACAAAGCGGATACGGTAGAGAATTGGGCGAAGAAGGAATCAGACAATACTGCGAGATCAAATCAGTGGTGATGAACAGTAAATGATGAATCGATCGCTAACCACCGGTTGATCGCGAATTTGTAAAACACAAATCAACGTTTTTCTCAAACATTTGCATTATTAAATTTTTCTGTATCAAAATTCGGATGATTTTATTTCTTTTTGCTGCTTTTCTTTTTTCTAACATTTTTCTTACCACTGGATTTAGTTTTTTTGCTTTTGGTGCTTTTTTTATTACTTTTTTTCTTGCTGCTGGGCGCTTTGCTCGCTTTGCTTGGTTTGCTGGACGATTTTGTACCATCTTTTCTCACATCCACACTGCTATCGACGTTGGGATCCGGTCCAAAACCAACATTAGCTTTGCCTTTATGCGGTTTATTTCGGCATTTTTTATAACCAACGATACAGATTATAATGCCAATGATCAGGATTACCAATCCGCCTAAAACCAACAGAATCAACACAAATATACGATTTCTGGATGATAAATTATCGCATACATTCGATGTACAATAGCTTTGCGAGTTGCATTCATCCGAACAAACGCATTGATTTAATCTTTTGCACCAAGCATCCTCCTTTTCGCTTGGATTCTGGCAATGTTTTTTCAAACATTCGCAAAAAAAGAATTGTGAACAACATTGTAAAACTTGTTTTTCACCACTTGAATCAGCGATTATATCGTTCCGTTCATCATTACAGGTTATGTTCAATGCTGCTGCTTTTAAATTCCCCAATGAGGATGGTTGTTTCAGCTCTTCAATTGTGAATCGCGACCAACTGGCCAACATTACATTGATAAGCAGCAATTTCATTTGGATATCCATGTTGTCCAAAAAAAATATTCTGCAAAAATGCTAATGGCTATCGTACCTGAGGTTTTATAGTGCACGAGGCCCAAGCTTACAACAATCAACAGTTCGAAACTAATTATTATAGTTCCAGGATCAATTATTGTTGGCTAACAATGGTTGACTGATTTTGTTTTTCGTAATGAAATAAAATCAGTTTTAATTTTAACTGTAAATGAATCAATGGAACAAATTGCAAAAAAAAACGGAAACCGGAACTTGTTTATACTTCTCCTTGGTCGGATTCTAATTCTTTTTCTTGCTTCTTTTGTTTCTTTTACGTTTCTTGTCTTTGGACGGTTTCTTTCCGACTTTTCTCACATCAACGGTGCTTTCAACGTTTGGCTCATCACCAAAACCCAATTTAGCTTTACCTTTATGTGGCTTATTACGAAACTTTTTACAAGCAACGATACAAATAATGACCACTATGGCAAATACTACCAACCCTCCGATAACGATTAAAATGATTATCAATACACGGTTCCTGGACGATAGATTATCGCACACTTGGCTGGTACAAAAACCTTGCTTATTACATTCGTCTGAGCAAACACATTGTGAAGCCTTGACGCACCAAAGATCATTCTTTTCATCCGGATTGGCGCAATGTTTCTCTAGACATCGACAAAACAAGAATTGTGCACAGCATAGCAATGTGGCTTTCTCACCGCTACTATCACTAATAATACTGTTTCTTTCTTCATTACAAGTTATATTCAATTTACCGCTGGCGGCCTCTGTTTCCGCTTTAGGTGTATTCTCTTGTTGTTCACCAATTCTGAACAGTATCAAGCTAGGCACAAAAACGGTGACAAGTAACAATCTGATCTTGATGGTCATCCTAAAACAATAAATATTTGTCAAAAATAAAATGCCTCAATGCCTCTCCAAGGCTCAGGTTTTATAGGGATTCAAACGAACAATGAATGAATTGCGTTTTGAAAAAAATAGAAAATTCTCAAGCATAACACAATTAGGTCAATTAGCTAATTAGTTATTGGTTAACAGCTACCGATTGATTTGGTAAGACCATGTTCGGATTCGATCTAGATTGTTCGGATGCTGGAAAATGAGCTCTAAATCCGGGCGGCATTGGCAATTTGAAACCTTCTTTTGTTTCGAAAAAGTTGTACGATAAAATAATATCATTCACATCGAACAAGTACGGATCACGACTGAATTCTGGATCGATGAAGAAAAACACTGGCAGATCCACTTCTTCATTGGCGTTCAATTGTTGTTCTTCAAAGCAAAAACATTGTATCTTATTGAAATATTTTCCCGCTTCATATGGTAATATCGTGTAGGTTGCTATACCATTCACTGGATGATCCAGAACATTTTTAGCTGTATAAAATGCTAAAACAGTTTCGCCCGGTGAACAAACCACCGATGGTTGACTAGGACGAAAATTCCAGGCTAATCTGGATGATTTTTCTGCTTCAAATATTACACGAATCTTTCTATCTTCAACTTTTTTCATGTTGGCCACTTTTTCATTCAATTCATCCACTTTTGCCACCGCTTGCATACCAGTTCCGGTTTTCTGACAGTATATCCTATACAATGGAACCGCAGCATAACTTAAACCTGATTGGGATTTTGGTCGGATTTAGAAGAAATTTAGAATAACAACAACAACAACAAAACGATCCGGTAATACAAAAATTACCCAATACTATCACCACCAAAGCGGTCATGGTCATGGCAGTGCTTTTATTCTTTTCCCTCATCGATGGCCTATATGATCTCCAGAGGATCGTGGTGATGGGGTGGTATTTAGCTTCATTTCGAAGCAATAACGATGGTAGTTTGACATTTTTGTTGATCATCGATCCGGACCAAGAGATTGAACCAAAAGTCCTGGAGAGGATTCCATGTCGCACCAATGTAAGAGAGGTGAAATTCGGCCCCTTATTCAGATTTTTAAAGATCAAACAGACCAGATTCAAATTTTTGTTCATAATTCAAACACAAAAAGTTATCAGGAAAAAAAATTGGGGCCCAGAATAAGAATCCCTGTAAGGATGCGCTAAGAATTCTGAAAAACATATGCTCAGGATAATGATCCTGAGTGACATCTGTTGTAAAGAATCAAAAGTTGGCCTGTTTCAAATTGTGAATTGTGGTTCTCATCAGAATTACTTGCATCATTTTCAAAAACAAAAGAATCTAGCAACTGGCATTTGTTTGGATGGCCAGGATCTTCGACCTTGAAAATTGTGGTTGAATAAACAAATAAAGCTTCTAAAATAGAAGTTTAATCACTGCAAAATCAAGGCAAGATTTGTTCGAAACGTCCAAAAGGGTTTTACGCCAATTATTTGATTATCCGAGTTGGTTTATAGTTATTTTCTTTTTGCTTTTGTTTAAATGTAATGAATTGACGCAAAACGAGCAACGAATTTCATCTGCACAATGGAAATCGTCCTGTATCATAAACATGGCCGCTTTGTTTTCCATTTTCGTGGTTGATTTTTGACAATAACACAACCCATATTCGATGCACATTTACGATCCGATGCTCTTGTCTTAGAAGTGATCAAGGGTTTTATGATTTTAAAAAGAATAAAACACACCATTGCACAGTATGATCATCATCAAAGGGTTCACGACATTTGAAAATGAGCTAAATCCTCTTCTGGTTACACGCCCAGGATCACTTCTTTTCTTATATGTGGCTTAACCCTTCAAAATTTTCAAATCTGATTGGTCAACTTGACACGAGTAAAAAGCACAAGCATGCCCCTTCTTGAATGAGCAGATTATTTTTTTTGGTAAAAAAGGGCTGGCACTAATCAATCGACTTGTACTTACATTTTTATTGGAAAATGTTTATCATTCATCATAGTTTCGTTTTTGGTTGGAGTTTTAGTCTGGCTCCACCCTGAACACGTACTGTAACTGGTGTTGATCATCGCACAACGTTCGTTCATCGGCGTTTGGAAGGCAGGGCATCTTGCATTGTTTTGACAGCGAAAGTGGTTGCGCACACGTTCATTTCAGGCCTGAATAGAGATGGAAGAGGAGGCGGCGGAACACTGCACTGTACATACTGCACTACAGTAATGTATCTGCGATATATAAAGCAAATGATGCACGAATTTCAAATCATATTCTTCTTCAAAAATTCTTTGTCTTCTTTGATGAAACACAAAATTTTGCTTGAAAATATATTCTTCACATTCGAATCAGCTTAAGGTTTGGACCTTTGTTACAAAAAAAGGTAAGCTTTTTCAAAAGATACAATAAAAGACAATTTCCAAATCGTCCGACTTCGAAGTCGATCAATCTGATAGACAGATAATTGAATTTTAAAAAATAAGACCTACTATTTCACAAGTTGTCTCGGCAATGATTATATATATCCATTTTTCCGATCACTTGACGCCAGGATTAGACATACGTTTGATCAAGTTGTCAAAACAGTGGGAGAAGATTCATATCTTGAAATGTCTTGAAAAAGATTTCGATGATGTCGATGGTGGTGGTGGTCAGGAACCTGCCGTTGATCAGATATTCGAATAAATCCCATTATTGAAATCTAATTTAGTATAATAGGAGATTTTCTTGCGAAAATAGATTTCACACACATACCCTAAATACCCCTTGATGACAATCGAAACCTGGATAATCGGAGCGAAAATCAACCTGGAAAGCAGACCGCTGTACCAGATTGTCCCGTTGACAAACCTCTGGACAAGAATCTTCTTATTTTAATTATAAAAAATGGGCTTGATTATTTCTGTCGTGAATTATTATTCTTGAGATAAAAGGACCCAAAAACCGCACAATTCGACAGAATCCAAGATCGCAGGCCAGATATTCGATTTGATTCGCGATTGATGAAGCCATTTATGGTGTTGGAGAATAGTAAAAATAGATTATTCGTTAGCAAACAATAACAAGCGCTGAACAAACAATAGAACCTGGAGATTTCAGAAATAGAGATATGAAATCGTACAAAATAACCGGCAAAAGTGGTCCAATCGATTCATTCGGTGCCGACAGTTCAACGGAACAGTTCTTTTAGAACCAAACAAAGAAAAAGTCTTCGATTTCGAACGAAAAAAAAATAGAATATTCATTTAAACATTCGAAATTAAATATTCGTTGTCGTTGTTTTATTTTTGAATCCGGAATTTCCGGAATCATCCAGAAGCCGCACAACTGATCTTTGATTGTTATTTTAATTTTTTTTGTGCAATTTTAATTTGATTTAAAAATAAATTCTGAATTTTGCTTGTGTGTTTTGTGTACTTCGACGAAGAAAAATCAACAACAGAATTTGTAAGTTTCGTTCGAAGATGATTTTTTCTAGTTTGTTAGCTCCAAGCGAAAAAAAATCGGCGCGAATTTGCGTCAGTGTGTGTTTGTCTTTATGAAAATTCCTAATGATTGCTCAGAATCCATAAATAATTTGATTCTTGCATCATGGCGGGATTTTCGAATTGCATTCGTTCATTTTCAAAGCACCCGCAAAAGTTTTCATACCTCTAAACCTCCTCTATCTCTTTTTTCCAGGTATAAACATTTTATTTTCTGAACCAACCGGCATCCCGACAAAATGATCCTGTGGATTCAAGTGTTTTGTTCATTAATCTTGATGACCGATTTGTGCATTGGTGCCTCGGTGGCCGACAGAGATATCCGAGATGATGATTGTCTTGGAATAGCCATGCGACCATTACCCCGTTTCGGAAAGCGAGCATTGTCCAATCAAGGTAATTTCGTTAAACTTACTCATATACTAAACTTTGAATAACCGGATTCTTCCTCTATTTCCGAACGTTCTTCCAGCAGAAACAATCAATCGTTTCAAACGTTCGTGTATAATGAGCCGCAGACAATCCAAATCGGACCGATCCTTGATCAATGCCCCCCAAGATGTTGATGAAACAAGTATCCGAAACAATCCTGTGTATTGGCGTTTTTTGGTTGAACAGTTGGCCGCACAACGAGACAAGGCTATCTTGGAACGAGTGTTGAATCGACGAATCCGTGATTCAAATGAAAACAATGCGTACAACCAATTACCAACAACAACAGCAGCAGCAAACACCAGTCTTCGAGATTATTCTGAACAGAACAAATTATTCGAATCAATCAAATGGCCGGAACTGGTCAAAATCATTTCAGGACAGAAAGCTTAAAGAAGGAGGAGGAGATACGAAGACGGAAGGAAGGTACTCTATGGCTTTACGGCTGAAACATTCCCGGAAATATTCCAGAAATTTTAAAGCCAATTTTTTCCCCATTATTATCATTATTATTACTATGGCTTCATCTATTTTTGATGGCTTTCATTTCTCAAAGCTTTCATCTCGAAGCTTTGAATATTTATTCCAAAACACCCACACCCATTTTTCTACTGATCATGGATTGGTATGATCATCGTAAAATTAATTAATTTATTATTCCAATTTCCAAGATGTTCGTTCGGACATCGTTCGAACCAAAAACAAAACGAAACAATCCAAACCATGTTTTCATTTGGTGTGCATCTGTGGGTGTGTGGGTGTGTTTTTAAAAATTTTGTTGTTATTTATCGAAATGTGTGTTTGTCGTGTGTGTTTTTCTTTTTCTCTGACCAGTTATTAGGGTCTTTGTTCATTGATGGAAATAAATTTTAAATTAAAAAAAATAAAAGAACGTTTAACCTATCTTGTCGCGAAAAAAAAAATTGTTCGATTTCATTTTTTTGGTGCTTTTTTTAAAAAAATTCGATTTCAACAGCGGTGAGCAAACCGTGGGCCGCGGACCGCGTGCGCACCAACAAACATTTTTGGCGCGGCCCCTCGAAGCGCATTTCAGCAGCTAAACAGAAGGCGAAGCTATATTTCCCTCTCTCGCTCAGTGATGATCGTTGACCTGATGATGACAAGCGTACAGCTTTAACCAGTACAAGTCTGTGCATGTTTGACGCCTATACGAACCGTTCTCCCCTTGTTGGTCCAGTGATGATAATTTGACCAGATGACGAGACACACTCGAACACTATAAACCGTAGGAAAGCGTACAGCTTTAACCAATACAAGTCTGTGTATGTTTGACGCCTACAACAGCCGTTCTCCCCTCTAATTGGTCCAATGTGTCCGGTTTGACCTAATGACCAGACACACTTTAAATAGAAGAAGGAGGTTCTCCTGTTTAGAGATGTGGTCTACAGTGTAGACTCTACACTACTTAATTTGAGGCCCGCCTGACAATTTTAAAATTTGAAAAGGTTGCTCAACCCTGCATCGCGTTACAGCATTCGAATTCGAAGCAATTGAGCCATCCAGAATCGAAGGAAAATAAAAAAAATATTCTTTTAGAAGCTTATAGTTTTATGGTCAACTAGATTCTATTAGCAATCGATTGAGACACCCATCATTGCGTCTAGCCTCTTTTTCCCAGAATCATTTCATCAACCAAATTTCCGGACAAAAGTTAAGTAATTTTTTTCATTAAGTTGTTAAAATCTAATTGAACAACTTTCAGAGTGAGAAGAGCGGTAGTTGAACGGTGGTGCTTTTATCGAAGAACTTTTCAATTTTTCGTAGCTCGTTTGTTTCCTTCTTCCTTCTCATTGTAGAAATAGAATTAGCTCTTCATATTTTTTTAGTGCAAAAACACTTTGGCTGGCAAAATTAATATGGTTTTTTTTATTTGAAATTCAAAATTCATTCATTCAATTGTGATCAAAGTTTCATAATCAATTAATTAAAAACGATCCATTAATAAAGACTAGGCTCTACGTTTGTACTTCCGGAATCGTACGAAACGTTCATGTTTGATTATTCATTGTTTTATAATGTTCATCCAATTCATGGAAGCCTTCACAACTGGGCGCCAGTTTTGGACCAAATTTTCTGCAACAATTCAGCATGTTTTCCAATTCTTTTTTGCACTTATCCGCTTGATAATTATTGATGCGAGTACATTTCTCCAACAAACACGAGAATTTGACGCAAGGATCCTTTTTGCTGCTAGACATTGGTCTTCCGATGAGATTCCGGTTTAGTTTTTCGACGAAATTTTAACTTTTTTTGCTCAGAATTATAACCTGAACTCCAGAATTGATTAGCAAACCTTCGAAATTCGATTGCGCAATAGTTCCTATTCATATAGGATGGTACACAAGAATCAGAATCTTTCATTTTATTCATTTTGATTAGAATATAAGAGAATATTATTAAATTATCATTTAATTAAAAAATTTGAAAAAATCATATCAAAATTGCATGATGCCAAGATGATTGCAAATCGCATCGTTTATTCATAACTTTCCGTCCCGTAATAGCGATCTCCGTAATTGCCTAAAATAGAACCAAAAATTGACTTGAATCAGAACAAGTTGATTCTACAAGTCCGACTGCTCACCGATTCCTGGTTTTATGTAGAATTTTTCATTGATTTCCGGATCAACCTCGGTAGTCAGCATCAGAACTTTAGGGAAAGCATAGGCAATGGTCTGAACCCCGACACGGGCCATCAACAATGAGGAAAGCATTATGTTCTCTTCTGGAACATCATGATCAAGTAAAACACGAATGGCCATCATAGCTGCTGCACCGGAAGCTACTGTAGCATCCAAAATTATAATTTTACAATCTGTTATGTCCTTTGGCAAACGGTGATAAAGTAGTTCCGGTTCTTGTGTTCTCAGATTGGTTTGGATCAATATTTTACCAATTTTAACACCTTTACAAACATCGCATAATGCTTGTTCCATTGTTTCACCGGCACGCAGAATGGACACGCCGCAGATATTATCACAGTTCATTATCTTTCCTTGATATTTTACACCTTGAGGAGTGTCAACTTCGATGGTCTTAATCGAGAAAATTGAGAGAATTAGAGCAATTCACTCACTCAAAAATCATGCAACCATTCAACCAACCTTGAATGGGAAAAACGACAAGGTAAATTCGATAAGCAACCTCATCAATCTTTTCGAATAGAATATGAATTCATCGCGTGAAACCTCTTTATCCCTAATGATGGTATGTATTCCTTTTACCTGGGGTGTTGGTGGCAACAATTTCAATGTTTCGGGCAGCGGTTGATGTTGATGTGCCTTAACTAGTTTAGACCTTAATTTTCAGTTTGATCAATCTGCATGGGGAATAGATCTCTAAACTAACCTTAGTTTAAGCCCCTTAGATTGTAGCTGAGTGTGAACATGTTGTACAATTAAATCGATGGCCACCCTGTTCTCACCACCTCTCGGTATAATGATATCCGCGTGTGCCATTGATGGTTGAATGTAGAAATCAAACATTGGCTTTACAAATTGATCGTATTGTTTGATTACACCTTCTAAATCTCTTCCCCGTTCACTGATATCTCGTTGAAGTCGTCTGGCCAAGCGAATATCGGAATCGGTTTCGATGAAAACCTTCATGTCCATCATATCGACTAGTTCTTGTTTGGCAAATATCATGATTCCTTCACAGATGATCACGCTTGCCCCGTACATTGTTTTCTTTACAAGTAAAATGGGTTAGGATACATAAAAATAAAACACATAAAACACAATCCTCACCGGAGTTTTATCTCTTCTATGGGTGACAAAATTGTACACTGGTACTTCAACACGTTTACCATCTTTTAATTTTCTCAATGTTTCAATCAAAAGATCAAAATCGAACGCGTCTGGATGATCGAAGTTATATTCGTTTTTACGGGCCAATTCTTGTTGTTCTTTATCGAGCACTTTGTAAAACGAATCCATACTGAGCAATGTAACCCATGGTATGTCGAGTGCTTCAATGATTTTTTTGGCCACGGTTGTTTTGCCCGATGCACTGCCACCACAGATACCTTAAATAAATGTTATGTGTGTTTAACACCAATTGTTAATCTATTGATCTGATGCATACCGATCAGAAAAGATTCTTTCGATTGTCCCTGCGTATCGTACCATGGTGGACGGCCAGCGGTGTAGATTGTTTTTTTGGCCACACGCAAAACCCGATCAGCTCTGGCATTTATATGCGGTGGAATAGCAAGCTTGCGGTGCAATCTATCAGCATAACTTGACCAATAAAAATTGAATCCATTATCTTCAGATGAGCCTGATTGTGAAAAATTTTCTGGCCTTTCTAGGACCTTTTTGGTTTTGTTCCTGGCAAAAGGAAAGAATCACGCTTATGATTGGGCTTGATCAATCATCAATCACTATACTTTTGAAATTCATTGATCGAAGACATTGTAGCGAAATTGTAGCAAAATTTTATCAGATATTGTAGCAATTTTAAAATCAAGCGCAGCAAGCAAATAAATCTAAATTTCAATCAAATCATTGAATACAATGTAGCAAAACCCAAAAATGAGTTCGCTACAAACAAGCATGCCAAGCTAAGCGGGTACGGCGCAGTACCGATCTGCTATCTGCTTCTTCTTTGTTCGCGAATGAGAATGCGCCAACGATTCGATTTTTGAAATCTGGTTGTCAGGTCTACCAACCAGCGCGAAATAAAAAAGTTACAATTTTTCCCGGGATTTATTATTATTATTATTATTTTTTTGTGTTTTGAATTTAAAATCGAACATAAAATCAAAGAAATTTTTTTAAAATAAGAAGTGATTAAAATTCATTAAAATTGTAAATAATTTTTTAAAAGAAGCAAATCGAATACACCAAAATCAAAATTTTCAAATTTTTGCGCGCTGAATATAGCTTTTCTTGTTGGAGATTTTGTATGTGTGTGTGTGTGTGTGTGTTAGTGTGTGCATTGTGTACAATCGTGTACAATCCAATCCAATATTGGATCGGAGAAGGTCGTTGTTTTTGATCAAAGCGGAAGTAGAATCAAGAACGGAAATAAAGAAAGAATGACAAAATCAAAAGAAACAATTAACAATCAATTTATGTGAGATACTTTACAAAAAAAAAGAGATAAGGATTCCATGGATTTTTTCTTGCTTTCTACAATCGCGCTGTTTGGGCAAAAGAATATTTCTTTGTTTGTTTTTTACACAAGAAATTCAAATTACAAGGCATGTTTTTTTGTTTTGTGGTGATGGTTGTGGTTTACAACTAAAAAATAAATATAGAAAAGAATTAGGCAAACAAACAGTGCTTGAATATTTAAATGATGATGATGATGATGATGATGATGGGCGTCGATTCTGAATGATGAAAAATATCAAAATATCTTGAGTATATTGAAGGATTTAGGAGATTTGTTTTCTAGGAAATTCTAGGATTCTGTACCAAACAATAGGACTAGGAGAACGAAATAGTAGGAATGTTTTTGAGGCGAAAAATTCGAAGAACTCTCACTGGAATGGTGGAGTATATTTACATATTTATGAAAATCTGAGTTATATGGTAGTTCCTGGTAAATTGGAGCTTAGATTTTAAGCGCTTAACATTAAGGATTTACTGTTGTTATATAAGGATTAAGATAGCAGCAAGAAACTGGATTAGTTTCGAAGTTTCGGATTCGGTGGTTTCCGGTCCGGAATAATAATCGAAAATTCGAGGTAACTTGATGAACACATTTATTCGATTCCGAAAGAACTGTTTTTTTGTTTGTTTGAAAATAATGAATGATCTGATCTGATGTTCCGCTAATGGCAATGTTTTGGTGGATCCGATCGAGGACATTCTTCGGAATCTGGGTTTGAAGAGTTACATGATTCTTGTACAGGGTAAACATATTATAATGTGGTCATCGGTACGTGATCATCCACGACCATCATCATCATCGAACATTGGCAATGATTTTGTAAAAGAGTATCATGGTTGCGATTGGTAACGAATATATCAACAATTGATTAATCGGTTTGCTGGCAGAATGATTACAACCATCTTCGCTATTACAGATACAATATTCAACCATCACCGAGAATGTACCTGTACGGCGAAAACATTGTTCATCAATTTGGGCGCCCGGAGGTATCGTATCGAATGTATCATTTATGTATCCACATCCGCGTATAATCCTATATTCATCATTAACTGGTGATGATGATATTATATGCAAAAAAAATAACGATTATAATATTAATGATTATTGTCAGTCAAAAAAGGAAACGGAAGTACTTTTTTGTATTGTTTTCCGGCAAATGTTTCCTTCTTTATCCGGAAATCTTGATAAATGCTTTTGGCTACAATCGGCCATAGAAAAATCATCCGGCTTGAATGGATCATCACAACCTTTGTTGATCATTGAATTACAATCCCAACATTTGATGGCCATTGTTGCTGGACAATACAGAACAAAAACAAAAAAACAAACAACAACAACGATAATTCAATTGATTCATTTGTAGTTTAGTTAGTCGCGCGCGCGAGCGGTAATCAATTCTCATCCTACTTACACAAAGGCATTAAGATGATTATATACAAGAATAATGATGATATTAATATGGTTTCCGAATTAGACATTTTGAGGAATCGGGTAGAATCTGGAACAACACCCAGAATTTGGTTCGAATCAAAAGCCAGAAATAAACAATTGAATAAATAAATCTGGTTTCTTTTCCACGACGATATAGAGAGAAATATGGAGGTCACAAATTAAGGACAATTACGATGAAAATGATGGCGACCAACAAGAGTGGTAAATATTTTTCTTTAGGGTATATATTGTGGTTGATGATGATAATTTTGAAATAGAAGATTGAGCTGAGAGAAGAAAGACTGGTAAGCAAGCGACCGACCGTCGGTGGTAAGAGATTCAAATCAAACTAAATGATTATTCTGAAGCAAGCAATCAAACGATTTCATCGGTTATTACTAATGATGATCATTCCCGTAATGAGCGTAGAAAATCAACCATGGATTTCGTGATGATGATGATGATGATAATGGTGATTGGTGATGGTTAACGATGATGAAGACTATGGATATTCTGATGAGGCGCCTGGAACACTTTTTTCAACCAAAAACCGAATCCTAAACAACAAAAATTTCTTGGTACCACCAACACCAGGAAAGGCAGAGTTGGGTCTCGTCGTTGTTGTTGTTGGTTGTTGTTGCAATACACAATGGCTGACAACAACAGACACAAACAAGAAGACACAGAACCACGTTCAACGAACACACACAAAGCAATTATTATGAGCCACCAGACTAATCTATCCGTTCCACCGTCGTCGTCGTCGTTGTTGTTCGTGTTATTTTTTTCGCGTTCGGTTGTTGCGGCAGAATATACTCTCCCCGAAAGCTAAAAAAGGTGGTTCGGTGTTGTTATTGTTGTTGTTGTTGTTTTCGATGGGTCGCGGCGGAGGTAATAATAAGCACTCGACACTGGTCGGTCGGTCGTTCGGTTTTGTGATCGGTCTGTCGAACGCGCTCGCGAGGTCGGTTTTCGTTTTGTTGGTCGTTGTTCAAGAAGATCGATCGGCTGCTGGTCTTTCGTAGGCGACTGGCTGGTGGCTGGTGGTGTTGGTTAGGGCTGCTGGAATCGTTTTATCAGGCCCAACATCAACCGATTTTGGATTGTTCGATTGATTTCCGTTCAACGAAGAAAAAAAATCGTGGTTTAGTTTTACAACAAAATCAATTTTCTTCCACACACACACACACGAGTTCCACGCAAACAAAACAACAGCCCGAACAACCCGAATGACAAACAAGGAGGATGGTTTTCCGGTATCAAATTACCATTTTTGGAACGCTTCTTCCTTCCATCATCATCTTCATCATCAGTGCATGTTCTTGAAGTTGATGAAAAACAACGACCAAGCGAGAGAGACCTTCTGGTTTGCTTCAATATTTTTTTCTGTTTTGGATCGTTTCAGGACACACAGGAAGTGGACGAGAAATGAACTTGGTCTAATAACAAAAGAGAGAGATGAGAGATGGTGAGGAGGAGAGGGATACAAATCTGTAATTAACTGAACAACAACAAAAATGACAAGCAAGAAAAAATCCAGAACAAACTTTTGTTAAAAAAAACTGAGAGAGAAGATTGGATTCTGGCTGGATTCTATTAGAATACCCGGCCACTTACACACACGCACAAATGATCCTCTGGAACTACGACATGCTTAATACCAACATGATTTTCCATCTAAAAAAATGTGAATGCGAACACAATGAACTTACCCTAATTTTTTTTTCTTAACCAGAATCCTGGTATTATTCTTTTGGATTCTTGATTCTAGAGAAGTGCGCTAGCACTGATATTTTGGTCGGCTGAATGAATGAATGAACCGAATGAATGAACGAACGAACGAAGCAGCAGCGAGAAGAAAAAACAAAATTCTGGGGCTCACGGTCTCGTTGACGTCATCATTGCCGCCGACCGACCATTCTGGATTCTGGATTCTGGATTCTTCTTCTTCACTTCAGTTTTTATTTTATTGCCCGCACCAACAAAGAATGTTCAAGTCCAAGTGTGTGTATGATGAACGTTCGCCGGAATCGTCGTCGTCTTCTTCTATATATATGGAGCGAAATTCTCATACTGTTAGCAGAATCCGTGGTCCAAGTACCATCGAGAAGACCTTAAATGTCATTAGGTTAAGGTTGCTCTTCCTGTATGCAAGATACGAAACGATACGATTCTTGTCCCGGGTCCCCGTAAGATTGCAAATGCAAATTGAAAATGGTAGCGGCATGGATCGATGAATGATCATCTCTCGAATCGAGATCTTGAGACGAGAAAGAGTTAGGATGAATAACACACATATCCGGGTATAATTTACGGGAATTATTGGATTGTAATCGGATTGGATTCTCCCCGGATTGGGCTCGGTGCTCGTGTACCATTTTGTATGGTCACGAAGCAAGTAAGTTTCTTATTGGAATTTCGAATTTCAAATCAAGGGGACAAAAGTCAAGCGGAACAGCCTAAGGAATCTTAGCGTTCCATTTTGGTCCAAGTTTTTGCCAAAAATTGATTTAATAATTTGACATTAAACGGAATATTGCGTGTCATTTAAGAGAATCCAAAAACGTTCATTATAGATTCGTTTGGTGTTCAAAAGCAGAATATTCCCACAAAGTACAATTTCATTTTCAATTTCCGCATTTGCGGTTTCCCACAAAGTGTAGGATTTTCCTATTTTTTGTCAAATTCAAATTCTGGATCAGAACGCGCCAAAAATAGCGCCAAGCTTGTACACGTTTGGTACTTGCGTGCAGTGTGCAAACTACTTCCATTTGGTCTTGCGTTTCACAATGCACTGGTCACGTGAACATGTTCTCGCTGGGCATTTTGAAAAGTAAACAATACTTTTCATGATAATGAAGCAATTCAAACAATTTTTCGGCCAATCAACACAGATTTTGATCTCAACCATTAGGCATTGTGGTCGAAATTTTCTATAAATATCCATCAGATTTGAAAATGGACCAAGAAAACTCATCTGTTTCGGATTGTCTAAAAGCTGAACATGTTTATTCTTTGTTGACGGATCGGTATGCACCGAAATTGTTTTGTTTTTTGAAAATTTTTGGAAAAAAAACAATAATTCTAAAGATTGTCAATTCTCCTGCCCACCACACAACAGATACAGAATTTCCCGGAATATTCGTGTGGAATGGTTTTTACATAATCTAAACAAAAGTTTTCCTGCATTGCCCAAAAAATCCTTGGTAAGTTTTATATATATTTTTGGTTTTTCAATCAATCTCCCTATCATTATTGATCCTTGGTGTTTAGGCTGATTTCAAGAATGAAATTGATATCATATCTTTCATCACTTCAGACCAAAATGAAGAACAACAACAAAAACAAAAGGATTATATCAAATTCTCCATCAGTTGTGATACAAAGTTTACATTTTTCTCAAGAAAGTATTGTTTCGTTTTTGTTTTGGACATGAGCACATCTGTTGCCAACGTTGATATTCAACATTCTACAATTCTAACTGATGAACTTTATGGTTCTTTAAGTAAATGTCTCAACAATCTCGTCAAACCGGTAAGTTTCTGATTTTTTTTTTCATTTAAATTCCTGTAAACAAATCATTGTTGTCCTGGTAGTTCTATGTTCCCGGTAGTGAATTTTTGTTTGAACCCGAAATTTACATAACCATCGTGGCTTATCTACCTTTTTATTCACTTGATGTAAATAATGTAAGTCGAATAGTTTACAAGTTGAGAATATTTATTGAAAAGAATATCTGTTTAGGTGATTATTCACGGATGCAAACTCGATATCGGACGCATAGAGCGATTACTGTCCCAAGTTCGTGAAAAGATTTTTCAATACATTCAATTATTAGCGTTGAACATAAAATCTGAACATTTTCGGGATGTATTCGGACATCGGGTCCCAGGGAAAATAGTGATTCCTGCCAATTTATCTTTGATAAACATGATTCGATTTGGTTTGCTGTCATTGAATCTCTTGCCGGAAAATAGCCATCAAGGAATTGTGATTGTAACCGATGGTAATACAAGCTTTTCGGATGCTCATACTCTTGAATCGGCTCTGGCGCAACTTCGTTTGAATATGATTTCATGTTCATTTATCCACATTGGCAGTCCCCCTCATCCGGATTCTGCTTTAGGCTATGTACCATATATCGATTTTATGAATTTCATAGCTCAAGCTACGTTTGGAGCTTACCTGTCCATAAGTTCCGATTATGACTGTGTAAGTTGATCGAATTTTTTTTTCGTGCGAAAAAATCTAAAATCTCAATTTGAATTCAGGATTTTGAACCCAATCAATTCAATATTTTCCATCGAGCTTTATTTGTCTATAGCTTCAATCATGGTACATGTAGTTTTTCCAAATGTTTGAGCAAAAACAAATCCAAAATTTGGACCATCGAGTGAGTTGATCATTGATTTTTGGTTTGATCTGATTCGAAAATTTGGTTATTTCCGGTAGCAACCCTTATTTTTATTCGGATCTGGACGATGAAAGAATCCGTTTTGAGAAAAAAGATCAACAAACATTGCGGAGAAAACAATTGGAGAGTCAAATCAATGCCGGTTTTGCCCAAATCTTGTCATATCGTCTTCGGGAAGGATTCACCATCAAGAAAGTTAATTTTTTGCAGAGTGAGTCTAGTTTTTTTTCGAAAAAAATATCGTTATAATGTCGGTCTATAATTGTGTTTTAGCTGAGAATATCATTGAATTAGCATTGATATTACCTTGGAGATACAATGTTAACATCGAGTACCATATTTCTGCTTATTTCCAGCCTAATGGGTAATATATGTCATTTTAATTTTAATCTGATTAACTGATCAAATTTTGATTTTCACAGCAACATGTCCGATGAAGAAGATTTCAATTTCACCAGTTATGAAGTAATTGTTGAAAGTAATTATAGCTTTTTACATGATGCAAGTTGCGCCAAAAAAGTTTTCAAAAGCCCGTTACGCGCCACGACCATCAAGCAATTTTGTGCAGCATTAAAACAGTAAGAAAGATTAAAATTAATCAAAATTATTGTTATTAAATTTTTTTCCGATTAGTTTCAGTGATTCAGATAATCTCGGGCTACATTTTCATCATTTTGCCAAAAACGAAATGTATCGGTCGATTCCGGAAAGTTTGAAAAAAGGTGTATCGCTGTATTATCTGCCCCCGAGCAGCAATGTTCCGGTTGTGAGTGTTCAGAATGAGGCCCATCTTAAATTTGCTCAATATTGGAAGCCAATATGCATGCTGGATGTGAACATGTGCCAAAAATCATCGTTGCACACGCATCAAATCAACGTTTTGCTCAAACATGATCATCCGTTGCCGGAATTTTTGTATCAACCAAATTCTTTTGGTCGATATGATACGATTCAATGCAAACAAACAATGTTGGCATTGAATGTGGTGCTAAAAGAATGGAGTTCATTTGTATTGCTTGAAAATCATAGCTACATAAAGTTGATCAAGTAAATTTCGATTAATTTATGAATCTTGACTTTAAAAAATTTTGAAAAAAAATCCTTATTTCAGAGAAAAAGAGAACAAATCTTGTTCATTTTATTTGATAAGAATCGTTGCTCAACCACCATGCTTGGTACTTCATTTGGCGTTCATTGGTGGAACAAGTGGTTCATTGCGCAATCAGATTGTTAATGAGCTATCTCAAAAATTAAAACAATGGAAACTACCACAAAGAAACTTGTCATCATCATTGATGCAAAAAAGTGCCAATGCATCCAGCCATACAAAAAATGATCCAACAACAAATGAGGATGATAGCTACTCTAATGACCTATCCAATGAGGATGATACTACGGATACGGAAGAGGATACTGACTGTGCCGAAAGTGAAACAAGCAAAGAGAATGATACTGATAGTACATCAGAGAATAATCCCGGAAATGCCAATACTAATGTGTTCATAACAATATCATCGCACAACAAACGAAACAGTTCCAATAATACCACCAATTGTTTTGTCATATTGAATAGGCCTATCGAACGAATGTTGATACGATATGACAAGATACCGAAAAATTTCAATAGCTGCTATAAATATGAAGAAGATTGGCGTAATAAAAATTCATTAACATCATATGCATCTTTGAATATGTTTCAAACATTGGTTCGTTTTCTACATCATCAACGTTCCATTTGGTGTACTCATGATTCCACTTATAGCCTGGGTTCATCAAAATTAAACATATCATCTTTATCCAAGATACTTTCCACCATAACAATGTAAGGCAAATTATCAAAACAATTCAACAACTAACGATTTATCAATGATACTTGAGCATATTTTTGAGCATTTATCTTTGAACCACAAGAACCGCGAGCAAGACTTGAAAAATCCGTCTTTCCAATTTTAAAAAAAACGGAAAATTTATTACCTACAAAACCTACCTGTTGACTATTACCTACAGAGTAATTTACTTTGGAAACTTGTGATTTATCTATGGAGAGCATACTCTAATTTCTAAGATGAAAAAATTAGGGCGATATAGATCCTGAAATTCCAAGGAAAAAAAACATCCAACAGGTTTTATCAATTCTATTTTGGATAGGCATTTTTTTAGAAATATCAGTTTTCATTTCTGCAATTTGATCTGTCAGCTCAATAAGCTTAATTATTGTCTACATCTTATCTTGGTGTATGTTATGTAAAAATACCTGTCAATCCAAAGTACATCGGGTAGTCGATGATGATGGTTGAACGCCGAGGAAAATCGGCACCAATCTAATCTCAATCGATAGGCCAAAATCAAACAATATTGAAACGGTTCGATTTTTGTTTCACCATTTTTGCCCAAAAAAAAAAACAAAAATTTAGGAAACGTATCAAGGAAGGATTCACGATTGCCTATAATGAATGCGGCGTGGTGAATTTGGTCAAAGAATTGATGATGAAAGATGACCAGACCGATGATGAAGAATCAAAAACGTTTCCTTGCCTGGTGCAATATATAATATTTCCATCCAATGTTTTAACCCGAGACATAACCAATGATGGGTAATAATTATTACAATATGGCTTATAATTAGTTGGTCGTTTCCTTATCCTCTTTGCTTTCTCCAATTAAGTGCCCTGAATGATCATTTGGAAGAGGATGAAGAGGACCAGGTTGATGCTAGTCATCATCATAATCATAATAATAATAAAAATTTGTTCGCCGAAAATGGCTGCCACAATCGTCATGATGGTGGTAAGCATTTGATTGTAACAGAATGTTGGGTAGAACCACAAAATGGTAGAACCTCGATGATGGTTAATAACAATCAAAATGATGATCCTCAACAATCCTTTGACTATGATCAAATATCATCATCGGTAAGTAATATTAAAAATGTAGGCGAAAAAAAAGAACATAATCTTCATTGCTATAAAGATTTATGAAACGCCGTCTCCGTCTCCCCATCTTAGGCGATAGGTTTTAGCTTGCCATAGGATGGAATTTGTTCTCGATTATTGCCATAGGTTACCTTCGTTTTTTTTTAAAACAAAACTCGACAGATCAAGAGCTTTTCTTGAGCTCTTCTTGTTGTTTGCTTTGAAGACTTTAATTTTTTTTTGTTGCTCAAATCGAAGTAGACACAGGTGGATATTGGCCTGATAATCTTATCTGAATGGCTATCTGTGATACACAGGATTCTGTTTTTTTTCCTATAAAAATCAGTGGTACAAAAGTCCCCCTGCGCCCCCCTTAGAGAAAACCTAGCATAGTCTACCTGTGATAAAGTTGAGTGTCATTTATTAGTCAAGTATTTAGGGATCCAACTAGTTTATATCATTATAAATTAGATCATTTTGGATGAAAAATTTTTTGTATCGGTTGTTGGCTGATTCAAGAAACATACAACAACACACGACAAATGTTGTTTTATTGATGGTGGTGATTATGTGTATTTCCTCCTCTCCGACCGAAACACCCTCTGAAATTTGGTCATATCTCTCTTCTCAGAAATGCTGATTTCTGGACGATTCCTGAACCATGAAAATCAAAGAGAATTAAGTGGAGTAGTGGTCTCTGCATTCTTAATTGAACAAAAATAGGCCGAGATTCACTCCTCCAACTATTTTCTCGATGACCGGAAACACCGCACCGCCACGAAAAAAAATTTTTTTTCATTAGCCTTGCGCAAAACTCCAATTTCTATTTTTGCTTGAATTTGATTGCTTGATTTAATTTTTTCCCTCTAGTTTTATCAACGGGATCTTGAATTGGTTTCCGTTTTGTTAACATACGAATACCTGGTTTCCTATGATCCGAAACATGATTCGAATAATCAGCATTGGCGGAGAAAATCTCCGGTTGTCCCGAAAAACCGTCCGAATCCGGAAGAAAGAAAAAAATCATCATCAGCCATTGATTCGAACCTAAATCTGCCATCATCTCGTTGTGAGAGATTCAAACACATTCCATTCAGATTTGATTTGCTCAATATCCTGGACAAAAGTCAGCAAGCTTTGATCAAATTCTCCACGTTGAATCAAATGTTCGATTTTAATGATAGTGATGAAACCGAGGACTTTTCAAAATTACCAGCATGGCATAATTGCCCGAATATAATGCTTTATTCAGAATTTGTACACAAAATGTGTCAACTTCATGATGAAATCCAATTCGATCATTCGCAAACGATTAGTTTCATTAGGAAAACCAATGAACGGTTGGCCAGACATTATTCATTCGAAAAGGAACCGCTATTCACTAATGTTGAAGATTTAGAACAAGATTCTTCGGTTGTGTTTCGATGTTTTAGCAAGAAATTTTCCGATGATTGTATCATTTTGACCTTATTGCCATCAACCTACCAGGTTGTTCGTAAATTGACATTTGTTGATTATAATGGCCAAAAAATCAACCAGAACTTGATCAACAAGTTAGAGGATCGTGGACAAAATGTCTGTTATGGGTCGATAATCTTTCCGATTATTGTTCACAAACTTACCTTCAATTCCTTGACTAACATTCTTTTGAATATTCACAATCCGGTTGAACAACTTTGCCCCAATTGGGATCTTTTATTCGATTATTCGGACGGTAGTGAAAACTTTTATTCTGATCAAAATGATATCATTCAAACAATGGAAACACAAATCGAAGAGATCGCATTGGAAAATTTCACTAAATCCATTGAGACCCTGTTCAGAAATAGTTTTACGGACGCCATTTATAAATCATTGCGTTACGGATTCCACGCGGATGATCGTGATGTTGAATTGGTTTTGGAGAAAATCTGTAACAAAAAATTTGGTTATGTTGATATTACCGATTTTCTTGTTTATACTTGCAAACACATGCGGCCGGTTATTGATTCTTATTTTGCGAAATATCCATCCAATAGTATTTTTGATTTGCTTAGCTTCATAGCGGATTATGTGGATAATAACGAAGATGGCCAACAACAACAGCGAGATATACTTACTTTGACGCTGCCGAAACAGTCCAATTGTTGTAATAGCAATAGCCGGTTGAAAGCTAATTTTGTTAATTTGATTCAATCGCATTTTTCCGCAATACCCACACCGTCCGATAGTTATTATTATTATGATTATGAAAACATTCAAATCAGAAGATATTTTACAATTCAAGATACGAAAATGGTGGCGCAAAAAAATCTGGTCGGGTTTTATGAAAAAATCGATAATAATGAAATGGATTTGACCATGTTTTATGAAAAAATCAAAAACTTATCGAGACTTTTGGACCAGGACAATATCAAAATGGAACATGCACCAGAAGAAGAGGTGCTTGTGGAAGAAACCCCGACCGGAAATGATGATATCCCAGAACCGTTGGTCGAAAATGGCGTTAATTTGAACGAATTACAATCGCTGATTATGACCAAGCCGTTTTTTGTTGGGTTTTTCTATTCATTAACATTGAAAAATGATACACAAGCACGGAAAATATCCTCGATTCCCACCTGTTTGATGGAGATCATCTCAGCGGAACAGGAAAATATCAATTTGGAAAATTTTCGTGTATTTCTCAACATCGAAATCATAACACAAAATATTGAACCGTATAAAATTTCATCGAATGATTCCAATGCTTCTCATGGTGCGGCTGCCGACGTTCAAGTGATCAGTGATGATAGCACTGTTTTTCTGGAAAAACTACTAGATCCATTCCAAGTCTATAAGTATCGGGAATTTTTCAACCATGTTCAATGGATGATCCGCGACGAGATAGTTGCCAATTCCCATGATTTATTTCAAATTTGTCCGCAAACCTTAGAAATGGTCGTGGATCATATAAAAGCTACGGGCAAATCGAAAACATCGTTTATAGATAAAGTAGAATTGAAATTCGTCTTCCCGTTAGATGAAGATTTGCCATATTTAGAAGAGTTTCAAGCTGAATTAAAGCAATTAAAATTCTCCAATTTCAAGCTGATGGAGATGGGCGAATATCTTTATGTGGTACAAGATCCTGATTCGGATGCACCGGTAGCCGATTCGCAAAACTTTGAAAACTTGTTGATTACCGAGTATAGTGATGAAGAGTCAGTGTGCCATTATTCGCCTAACTTTTGGCTGATATTGCGTTTTGAATTGGATGAATCCAAGACCAATTTTGTTGAGTTGTATTTTCACATCCGCCAAAAAATGTACGTGTTTGGTTCGGAAATATTGAATCATTTGAAAAAATGTTTAGAATTGTTGTGCAAAAAATATAATCAACAATTTTTGCTGGCACGTTTGCACAAAACTAGATTTTGTGATGATTTGTTGATTGCCAAAGATGATCCGGATCCGTTCATCAAACACACCGTACGAAGTACATCGAATTTGACACCGATCTCCAATTTTTGGGAGGCAAACTCCATTAATTCAAATTTCGATTTAGATTATGAATCTTTCGATAATATATCGTTGAAAATTTCACGCGCCAATTTACCTTCCGGTGCATTCCAATGCGAAATTGTTTGGGACAAACATTTTCCATTGCATAGAAGATTACATTCGAACTCTTCAAAAGAAGGTTTCAACACGATACGTTCGGTTTTGAATTCGTTCATTGTGTCCAATAAAAACAATCTTTATTTTTATAAAGAAAAGTCGGGCGCAGTTTTCTACATGCGTATCTATGAAATCGAATGTTCCAATGATACATTTGGTGAAAATTTCCATCCTCAATCTTTCCAAATGGATCCAGTGGATTTTGAATTGTACAAACTGAATTTCGATAACATCATTTTACCGATAATGAATTCAACAAGTGTTAATAACCAAGATGATGATAGTAAATGTGATTCGGATAATGATTCAGTGAATTCATTAAATGTGAATCGTTCCAATTTCAATGTACCACAGGAATGCATATTGATGAATGTGCATGGAATCGAAGAACCAAGCGATGAGATCAAAGTGGACATGGTTGCAGCATTGCAAAAAAAGCTTGATGAGGCCGTTTTGGATATATTGATTTTGTTGTTTGCCCGTAATCCTCATTCGAAATTGACCAATCAAGATGTATCGTTTATACAAGGCCATAATTCGGGGCTGAAGAATTTTCATTTTGTCATCAATGAATCGTATTATCCGTATATTCAAAACATAAAGGGCTACATACGGCAAAATTTGTCCACCTTTCTTTATAATCCTAAATTCGCTGAACGAAATCCGGAAACGCATTTTAAATTGTTCAAAAATAATGAATTTCATTGTGTGAAAGATGAAGATGTTTTCCTGTATTATTGTACACACGAATCAGGCAAGGATACCAAAGGAATCGCCTGTATAATATTCTCGATAGTGTCGCAAGAGAAATTGTTCGACATGACACCTTCGACGTTCAATGTGAACCAAACGGATATCAATGATTTTGTGAATGGATACTTTGATTATATTGTATCCGTTTCCAATACATTTAGTAAAGAAAATTTGAACATAAAATTTTGCATCAATTTTCAAGTTTGGCACGCCGGAAAGATTGATTTGTTAGATTTGAACAAAAAATTCCGTGCAGCCATTGCCCATTCATTATGGGAATTCAATCTTGAATTTAAAATATTGAAACTGTGCACTTATGAAGATGGCTTCAATTGCAATTCAATTAGTGAACCATCAACACCGAAAAAAATCACGGACAAAAGAGAACGAAGAACTGGCCTGGCCAATGTTGGATTGAAGCCATCTTTGTTGCAGATTGACGATAGTAAATTATTCAACAAAGATTATGATAAATATGGCCAAGCATCTTCGTCCACATTCATCGAGACCGTTGGACAAGAAGATTATTTTGATTTTGGCCAAATAGATCTTTACCATAAGCAATACATTGGAAATTCGTCGGATCAATATACCGGTATCAATGTTCGTGAGATCAGAAACAAAGAACTGATTTGTTTGTCGCATTTTTTGAAAGTTGCCATCAAACCATGGCTGGATTATGGTCGACAATTATCGGTTCCTTCTATAGATCGTTTTGAGTTTCCGGTGGTGATGAAAAAGTCCATCTTTACAATCATGAAAGAATTCAAAGACTTCATCGGTAAATTCAGCGGCGATATGAAATTGCATTATCTTATGGCTTCCGGTCAGCAATACTATGAGTTTGATGGCAATTCAGAATTTGCATTCAATAACGATGATAATAGCTATATGATTTTGTTGCGACATGAAAATTTATGGAAGGCCAAATTCTTGCATCAATCAGAGAATTCTTTTACAAACAATTTCATTGGTAAATGTGATGTGAACAAATTCAAATTTGCTCCATGTTTCTACAATCCCAATGTTAAATCGATCCATGATAGCAATTTAGCATTGAATACTAGCAATGAATTTAAACTCATGGAACCGGATATCATCAAATGCCTTTCACCAAGGCAAAAGTTTTTGTTGATTTTCATTGAGGATGGAAAAATTAAATTATATCTTTATAATTGGACCAACAGCATGAATATGAGCATCGTTACCTGGTTCTCGCACATGATCCTTTGGCACAATGCCAGAAGTCTTTTGTTGCATAATCTGATTTTACAAAAGGCCGGCCTGTTTCATAATAATCTATTCAAACGACACACATTGGAAGATTTGATGACCATGTCCAATACCCCGCAAATAATAACCAAGAATAAATTCATCAGTTCGACGTTGTTTCTCAATATTGATCTTTTGCTAAAATATGATAATCCCTATCGAGCTGCTATGGAGATCAAAGATCAACCAACACCATCGGCCAACAAAATGGATTTCATATTTGAGACTAAAAATTATGAATACGTTTTTTCGGATTTTGTCCGAAACGAAATTAATCGAGACCTGTTTGATTGTTTCAATGGACAGTTCAATTCAAACTATAATGTCTATATCAGAGGTGAGGCGAGAGAGAGGAAGAGAAACGGAAACGGAAGTGAAGAGATTCTGATTTCATTTTTGGTTTCATTTAGATTTGAAAGAGCTCTCCAAAGTTTGGCAACTACATGGAACCAAATTGAACTATCCCACCAAGGATATGATTATCCAACATGTCAAATCTTATGGTCGTCTGAGCCATTATTGTTTGACACCATTTTTATTCAGCCATAAATGGCGATTTGCCATTTCGTTGATTCGTGATCATTCATTACCCATGCAAGTCCAAAGGATCCGTCATATGTCCGGTGGAAACATATTGAAACAATCCAACAATGAGCATGAATTCATGATTTCAAAGCAAAGATCCAGAAGAAAAAGTGGACCCCCCAATATGTTGGAACATAGTTTGATGATGGGTAATCAACGTTCCGCTTCGGATGAAACACTAGATTTGGCTGTGTGCCCTCATTACATTCAAGAATATGTACAATATTTGCAAAGTTTAGGTTTCAGTTCGATTAAATCCCAAAAGGTGGTAAGTTTGAAGAAAAATTTCGACTTTGAAAGGCGCTACGAAAATCATTATGGCCCGCCAAACTATGGTAAATATAAGATTTCCGCCTCTGGCACTACACCAATCTTGGTTGGTGGTAATCGGAAAACAAGCCAACATAGTCAAAAGAATGAATATGAAAAATTCTACCTTATCAAAACGGTTATTGGCGGGTTTTATTTGTTCGAGATTGGATTCTCTGAACCATTCGTTTATAGCTATCTATATTCTTTTGACTCCAAACGATTCACTTCATGGATCAAAAATAATTCAAGCACGGTAAGCATTTGTATTCCAGGGGAAAAAATGGAAGCAACTAGTTGCAATTTTCAAATTTCGTTTTGAACCAAGAATGTCATAAACTTTCTGGATGAATTGGATTCCATAATGGTTCGCATGCATCTTCATTCGTTCACTTATGATTATCATCTAAGAGTGATTCATTCCTACATTTCCGGTCGACAAATGTTCCAACGTGGTTATCATTTGATCTCATTCTTGGATGATTTCATCCGATACTATCAAAAAGCGCCAAACTATTCTCGTAATCATGTCTATTCCGATAGTTTAATTTACGAATCGGAAAAGATAATGGCGGATCAGTTGTATAATTATATAATCAAACACAACCAAAACTATGGCATCAATGTGTTTCCAATAAGCTCTACGTTTTCATTGGATCAAATGTCGGAAATGAATGAAGAATATGTCCTGATACTATTGTCTTCCAATAAGATACTATTCATCGATGAAAATAATATTCAACAAGAGGATAATTTCGATGTTACTCTTTTGGTTGCTTATCAAAAATCGAACAATGCCAGAATATTGAGACCAAAGGAATTATGTTTGAAATTTTATCTGCTTCTCACTTCTCAACGAGAATTGTTTCCAAAGCTTTATTCGTTTGGAGATAAAGGATTGTTTCGTACCATTCGAATGTTATCCAATCCAAATGTCAATTCGATCAATAATTTTTCCGACAACAATGGAGATGATGATCAACTTACCACCAAATCGATCATGCATCGCAATTCTTATGAGGAGAATCCCAACTCGGTCATGGATCGTTCCAATCACATGGGTATTAGTGATGAGAAAATCAATTATCTTGGTTATTTCAATGCTCATGAAATTGTCATGTTGAACATACTGGAGCAAAAAGTCAATGAGACCCGACAAAATTTGGAGAACATCATCAAAGCAGCAGAGATTGATTGCCGCCGAGACCATATTTGGGAAAATTTGATCGGCAATGAAATCCAGATCACCATGGAAGATCTAAATGAACTATTATCATTGGTCAAATCTATTCGTTTGGAAGAATATGACGAAACATTGACTCAATTCAATTCATTCAATTTGAATTGGTATCGATCTTTGGCGCAAAAACTGGAACTCAAATTCGAGTACATGTCGAAAAAAATTTACAAAAATGGCTCATTGAAATTGGTCTTGTTCAAGAGCGATTGTAAAGATTGTTTCATAATGTTCCATTTGAAGAATTCGCCCCCTTGTTTGGTGGTAAGTTTTTATTCGATTCTTTCCAATTCTTTTTTTCAATCAAACCTCTTTGTTCAGGAATTTAAGATCGTCTTCAAGAAACCATCATCGGCCAAAATCGACCAAGCTTTTTTGCGCAAATGTAATCCTCGATATCACGAATTGGTAGAAGAATTTGTCAATACTTTGACCGCTCACATGTGGACTGCCATGTCGAGCAACATGTGAAATAATTAGGGGGGACATCATCAATCAGGAATGGAAAAAGTTAAATAAATTTATGATAAAAATCGAATGAATTCATGCAGTGAGTTATTTTACGGTGCGTTCCAGGTATTCTTTAGTCTTCTTCAATTCTGTATGAATTTTTTTAGCTCTGGAATCAAAACCGGAAGAATCCAATAACATATCCGATTGAAGCATGTACCCAGAGATTAAATCCAATGCTTTTGATGCGAAATATTGTCTATGGACGGGGGGAATGGAAAAGTTTTTTGTTGAATCGAAAATTGTTAAAAATTCAAACCCATGGTGATAATACCTGTCGATTGAATTCATATGGCAACGGTCCAATTGATTGATAAGGTAAATCAGTATTTCTAAAAGATTGATCGGATCCAACGAACTGATGGGACTTGATTTGAAATTGATTCGTGAATTGTATATTTTATGATATATCTCAAACAAATCAATCAATGGTATCTTTAATTCCAGCAAAATTTCCACCAACCAATGTGATTCGAAAATATTGTTCTGATTTGCCGATTCCAGGATGGTAATGATCAATTCTGTGATTGGCAAAATAAATGATAATTTTTTCACCTAAAAAAATTAAGAATTTATACCTAATGGGAAAAATTTTTCCGTGTGAAGATAAAGCGAAGCCAATTCTTTGATTTTATTCTTTAGCAACGTTTTTTGCGTTTCCGGATCATGATGCGCAACCGCGCGCAGCTGATTCTCCAGAATTCTATGCCAAATATTCTCGATCAAACTGATATCATCGTGGCCAGCACAATAAAGTATTTTCAATTGACATTCATATAGCTGAAACGGTTCAGCAAAGTCTTGATAAAGTGTCGTTACATTCAATAAACTCGAATTAAGAATATGTATCGCTTCTTCATAATGCATTGGTTTGCTTTTTTCGATAGCATTCAACAGTTGCAATTGGATTCTGGCAACTTCAATTTTTTCCTCTAGGATGTGCAAAAATTCGCCTACAGAACTGGCCATTGCAAACGAATTGCTAGTGGATCGAGCATCCAAACTTTTCAAACAAACAATGGCTCTGCTAAGATATTCGATGCGTTTGTACAAAGGGATTTCCGGTGAGTTAAGCTCGGCTAATTTGGCCAAAATTTGAGCAGCGGCACTAAAATGGCCATTACGTTCGTAATAAAGCCAAAGCAGATCCATCAAAGCGATCGAATCGTTAACTTCGGTATTCTTATCTTTCAAACCGGAAGTTTTTTCCTTGAGAAAAGTTTCCAAATATGGTGATTTAATTTCCAACAGCTTATCAGTTTGATTGTGTTCATACAGCCAATTATAGAGCGTATAATGGAACAGTTCATCATTGGATTGAATGGCCAATCGGAACATGATTTGGGCATATTTTTTAGCATCTTCCGGGCTGGTGTAATCTTGTGTGGTGGCCTCAACACCAGAACGAGGGCTCAATAATGATTTGCTTTGTTGAACCAATCTACCATAAACATCCAGCAATATTTTATAACATTCAACTCGGGAATCGTAGATACTCTTCTCTTGTGCATCATTGACAAGTTTATCTTTGTTCTTAAAATACCGCAATGCCAACTGATGAGGGTCACGTTGACGTGCGGTGGCCAAACATATGTCGACAATGGCTTCATACCAATGAACCGATTGAAACAGATCACATATGGCTGGCAAATTGATTCTGGGACCAATTTTTTGGCAAAGTTTCATCGCGTTTTCTAATAAAATCTTCCGATCATTCTCGTTCGTCATGGATTTAGCTTTCAGAACCATTTCATGCACTTTGGCGTGCAATGCATTTTCGGTTTTATAAATCGAAGGACAAAGATCTTGCAATCTTTTATTGATTATATCCGTAGTAGAATGATCCTCGATGAATATTCTGACCAAAGCACTAGCCAAAAGTGTGGTCATTTCGGTACCGGTGACAATCAGCTCTTTGAAAGTCATGTTGGACAGCTGTGTTTGTTTTTCTTTGGCCAAATTCGATACAATCACATGAAATTGATGAATGCACAACAGTTTCCAGAGGTTCAAAACTTCCGAACAATATTCAATGAGATTGCTCAAACCTAGTATCAGATTTCTTTCAATCATTTGTTGATCGTTCATCGAGAACGTAGAATTAGAATACTTTTCCGAATCGATCAAAGATAATTTCATGTTGTTTTTGATAAAATTATAAAGCGAATTCAATCTTTGAAGATAAACTTTGATTTCATCCACAGAAATATTACTGGTTAAATACTCTTTGGGACCACCTTCCACGGTTTGACTATGGTTGACATTGACCGCTTTCAGGTTCCAGATTGGTCGGATTATGCGAGAAAAATACATGAACAATGCTCTACATTTACTTGAACAATTGGCCAGTGGAAAATTGGATTGTTGTTGTTGTTGTTGTTGCATCTGCATTGGTGTTAATTGATTACTGGGTCCGTCAAATCGACCAATCGGAGTCATCTTGATATCGTCGAATGGAGAATGAGAATATCCACCAGATGGACTGGACAACTGGTTACCACTCGATGTCATCATGGGACTAGATATCGGAGTCGATATGAACGGTGCACCTGAACCATCAGCAGCGAACAAATTGGTGGACTCAAAAGTTTGACTTCCATAATGGAAAAATGCCGCCGTTGCCCATTCGATTAGTTTTTCTTCTCCACTTGGATGTGAATCACAAGCAATTATCAAAGCAAAAACACAAGGATTCGATTGGAATGTTGAACTGTGCAGATGAAAAAATGATTTCACCGAAACATTATCATAACCTTGATTTTCCAACAACAATTGTTTCAATTGATCCACCAATCTTGGCTTGTAACCAATGATAACACCATGAGTAGTGAGAAAAACAAACTTTTTCGGCATTTCCAGGTGTTGTGTTACGATGGCAGGTGTTTCTAAGGCGAAAGTTTTGTTCTTAAAAAACAAACTTTGATACGGTTTAAATTCAACGATATTCTGCTCTTCCGCCATGGACCAAATGCGAGTCTTCAATGGTATAATGGTGTATAGTTCACTGAGTTCACTTTTAAACGCAAACGAATCTGAGCTTAATGCCCAAAGAGTATCTTTGTTGTCATTTTGGTATGAAATGAAAATGAAATTTCCTCTCTTGTAATGAGTAATCTGTACAGAACTTGGTCGATGCGATATGGATGAAGCGGCGAAACCAGGTGGCAATCTGATGTGAAGCAAATTCAAACAAAATGGCCTCTGTTCCGGAGAATTCAAAGATGTTGTGGTCAAATAAAGTCGTACACCGGTTTTGGTGACAGCAACCAAATTCACAAAAATTGATTCACATTCTTCGATGGCATTGATGGAAAGTATTGATTTGAAATTGGACTCATCTATGGATGCAGCGGCTGCCACAGCTTCTTTGGTGATCGAGGTGGCAGTTTTTTGCACAACTCTAGCGGCTGATTTACCATCTTGGCCCAAATCAAAAACTTCAATGTCGCCTTCTTCATTCAAAGTATACAATATGTTACGAGTTTTGTCGATTTCAATCTGAACAATGGGAATTTGTTTGTAATTTTTCAGAATTTTGGGCACCAAAAATGATAAAGCACTTGTTGAATGGTTGATTTTTTTACAATTTCGTCCAAACCACCCATTGTCAGCTTGATAATGTATCTCAAAGAGAGAACCATCATTTCCTCCATAGAATATTCGACCATCTTCAGTACTTTTGATGATTTTCACCTCAACATTATCGGTGGGCAACGTGAATATTGGTTCGGGTATGACCAACAAATCACCCATGTCTTCAACATTGTCGATATCACTGAAAGTGATTCCCAACAAGATGATTTCCGTGAACGTAACTAAAACAAGAATGTACTTGATGTGCGGCTTGAAAACATCTTTTTTAGGTTTGACCAAATCAACTTTGATGATCATTCGGGACAAAGCATCATAATAGGCAACATCGGTACCGGTGTCATACTTCCAAAGATAAACATTAGTATCGATGGCTAACCATGCTCGACCGATAGCAGTGAATATTCCCATTTCACATCGTTGAACCATTTCTTTCAGAAGGAAATAAACACACAAAATCAATTGGTTAACATCATAAAAAAAGATTCAACTTACGACCAAATTGTTCAATTAAAACCTTTGGCAACGGAATAGTTTTCAGGCCTACAAACTGAGACAACGTTTTCAGAGAATTGCCATATTCTTCCAGATTAGGATAATCAACATCTCGTCGGCCAGAAATCGATACGGATCCTTGGCGAACAAAAAAATCCATTATGGATCATTGATAATCGTGTAATGTATTGATTGTTACAATACCTGGAGAAACTTTCAACAAATCGGTTAGCTGAGGAAAGAATGAATCAGCTTGAAGAAACGAATCAACATAATTGTTCACTAAATCCAGCGGATTATTTTTTTTCGGGATTTGGTCGCCGACACTCGAGGTCATCATCATTTGAGAAATCATTCTTGAATAATCCGCCGGTGGTTGTTGGGCACCGATATTGAGGCCAGCAGCACTAACCACACCGCTCATGTCGGCAACACAATCAGCAACATCGAAATCAGAAGCAACCGTCGGCATTGGAGACAATCACATGAATGATGAAGATGAATGAACAGAGAAAAAAGTGCTTCTGATGATCAGCAAAGAAAAAAAAATCAGAAAGCGCCAACTTATAAAAAGTTATCTTCAGAAAGCATGAAAACAAAAAAAAACGACATTACTGTTGCCCCTTCATAAACGGTTGTATCTGCCACGTGACTTTTAATTGTTCTCTGGCTCACCATTCACTTCGAGAGCTAAGCTTATTGTTTCAAGATGTCTAAAATAAAATCGGCTAAAAAGTGTCGTCAAAGACATGAAGGGATCCAAAAACAAGGAATTCAATTCAATAAAGTTTTGGGTCAACATATTCTGAAGAATCCACTGGTTGTGACCAGCATGGTCGAAAAGGTACGGTTGTTTTTTTTTAAAAAAAAAGGTAATGGATCATTTTTGTTCATTTATTATAAGGCTGCATTGAGATCCAGCGATGTAGTTCTGGAAGTTGGTCCTGGTACTGGTAACATGACGGTGAAATTATTGGAAAAATGTAAACAAGTTATAGCCTGTGAAGTGGACAATCGTTTGGTGGCAGAACTTCAAAAGCGTGTTCAAAATAGCCCGATGCAATCCAAATTGAAGATAATCATTGGAGATGTGCTCAAAAAAGATTTACCATTTTTCGATGTATGTGTGGCCAATCTTCCTTATCAAATATCATCACCGTTCGTGTTCAAATTATTACTTCATCGGCCATTTTTTCGCTGCGCAATATTAATGTTTCAACGTGAATTCGCTCAACGTTTGGTGGCCAAACCTGGCGAAAAGCTTTATTGCCGATTGTCGGTCAACACACAACTGTTGGCACGTGTCGATATTATAATGAAAGTTGGCAAGAATAATTTTCGGCCACCACCAAAAGTTGAATCCTCTGTGATACGGTTGGAACCAATCAATCCACCACCTGATATCAATTATAAAGAATGGGATGGAATGTTGCGAATTTGTTTCTTGCGCAAAAACAAAACCCTATCCAACCTGTTCCACACGAATTCTGTTTTGGAAATGTTAAAACATAATTACGAAGTACATTGTTCGGTGAATAACTTGACCATTTCGGATGATTTCAGCATAAAAGATAAAATCAACGAAATATTGATGGAAACCAAATATGAAGACAAACGTGCGCGTAGTATGGATATTGATGATTTTCTATTTTTATTATGTTCGTTCAATAAACATGGTTTACATTTTTCTTGAAAATTCGAATGCCAAATCTCATCCATCTTGCATATTGTCTATAAAATTTGTTATAGCTTTAAGCAATGTCATCGGCATAGTTTTTTGTCTGTTCAATTTAACTTTTTTTAATTTGATTCGTTTCGGTTTCGTATGGTGGACCGATTTATCATTAATCTTGGATGTTGATGCCAATTCCATAACCATTTTTCGTTCTGATTTTGATTTTCGTCGGCGAGCTCGATCTTTTTTCGATTTTATAATGGTCAATGAATTGTCAGCTGTTCTTGTTGGATGCTGTTGCAATGGTTCGCTCAAGTTGTTGACCGTTTTGGAAGTTTTACCGGTGATCACAATCAATTCACGATTAGGACCAACTCGTCTGAACTCATTGCATTCATATACTGAGTTTGCTTCAAGTTGTTTTCGTTTGTCCCTCTTCGGTTCTGGATGCCCTTTTGGTATCTTGGTATAAGCGCGCATTTTTGGCGCATGCTTCCTGATGGATTCGTATTTGAAATTGTGAATTGGCGCAACAATTGATAAATAACACTCCTCACCTAGTAAAAATTGGTCTGGAAAGGGTCGAAAGCATTGATTTTTGTATCATAGCATGTTTGTTCTTTTCGACGATTTCCTTGAAATATTTTGGCCTTTCCGGTGCTAATTTGGTCGCAAATATACCTTTGAGATCCAATATTTTCACCTGCAAATCTTCTTCATGCAGAACCGATGGTATCTGCTTGTTGATGATCTGTCTTGCTTCTGGTTCGCTCAACGTTTGTTGGCCGAACCTGGCGAAAACCTTTATTACTTCTGGTTCTAAACAAGACAAGTTTAGTTTAGTTTAGTTATGTTGTGGGTTAATGGACCTCTGAAAACTGTGAACATCTTCCTACCATGATTAATTTGTGAAAACTTTCGGCGGTATTGTTGTTGTGGTTGCGTTAGCTTGCTTTGTTGTCCTTGTTGCTTTACTCCTGTATCAGAATCGAATTTATTCGAAACGACAAAATCCCATTCTTCAGAACTTGGGAACTTTTTTCCAGGCATTTGTTCCGTCTGAAAAACCAAAAGGCTACATTCTTTTCAAGCCATATCAGCTTAATTTTATACTCGAAATCCAACAACAAGCAATAGTATAATTGAATTATATTATTAGGATTCGAGCTTTAATTAATCTGTTTATTCGTGAAAAGAAATTCGCGAATTTCCAGTGAATTTTCCATAAATGGCAATGTGAAATTTGTTCAACGGCTTTCACTTTTGAATCGAAAATAGGAAATTTACGCTCAATTAAAGCCACCAAACTTGATACACCTGAAAAAAACAGATATTAAATCGAAAATAAGATGATAATAAAATTCTAATAATAAAAAAAATACCTTTCCAACCTTGGATTAACACCATCAATAACACGGAATAATTAATGATGATATGTCAAGTTGGCAATGGTTAAAAAAACCCATCAACAACGATATTTCAGATTGATTCTAGTCAGTATTTTTCAAGGAAAAAGTTGGAAGGAAATAGTTTTATCACAAGGTTTATATAAAAGTCAATTCCAAACCACAGAATGATCTTTTATTTCATTCAAACGAATCTCGCAGCATACAAAAAGTTTCAAGTAAAACAACATCATGAATTCATTGATTTTGTTCACACCATTTTCATTATTGTTAATGTTGGTGATTTGGTCCAACCAACATGGCCAGTGTTCGGCGGGAGAGGCCAGACAGCCAAAATATTTGCTGAAAAAAGCTAACTGTTCGGAAAAACATTTGGAAAAAATCGAGATAAAGATTGCTCGAATGTTGCCCATGGGAAAATATGCCCGAAAGTTACCGGAAAGCAAGGAAGAGGCCAAGTTTTTTTGCAGGTAATTACCTGAGACAATTTTATAATTTTGTGTTAATTTTATAACTTAAAATGAATGAATCGATCAATCAATCATCGATCCTGCGAACAGAGAATCGAAGCGATTGGTGGCTGAAACCGAAGAATTCTTCAAGAATTGTTATAAAAAAGAAATGTTGGATTTGGCCAAGATAATCATATTTACCGTAAAACAAAATATTAAATTATATTGTCGTAAAAATACGAAACGTTTGGAGAAAATCCTGGAAGTGGCACCGTGCGCCAACAAACACATCCACCAAATAGAACTATGTGTGGATGGTTTCATGAACGACACCAAACAATTGATCAATTTAAAGAATAAAGACAAACAAAAGATTCAATATGCTTGCTGGTAAATCAAATCCCTAAACAATCCTAGAACTAGGTCTACCTGACCAATCAACCTACTAATCCTATCTAATTATTATTCCATTTTATTCCAATAGCAACTACGTTGAAACAATGCGTTGTGTGGAGAACAAAATCGACGAGATTGTATGCAGCCAGAACAATAATAAAGAATTGATCATGGACACGATACGAGGGGTTACTGGAAATTTCGTTAATTTTGCATGCGGTGATTTTGATGAAACAAGCTCTCGGTGTGATCGTTTGGGTAAACAACCAACACTACCGGATCCGGTTACGAAATTTTATTATACGCCAATATTTTTGTTGGTCGATCTCATGGAATCGATGGAAAGTTTTCAAAGTGTTTGATTCGATAACACACCGCACGCAAGCACCGACGCACGAACGAACGCACGCCTATAATGCCTTTTATGTGAATAATGTGTGTGTGTTTGTGTGCAGTTTTTTCTTCGCTAAACTAGAAACAATAAACTAGAAAGTCCAACCCCTCTCCTCTCTCAGTCAATGATACCATTAATTTTAGGCTAGCATTGGCATTGGTATTGGCTTGTACAGACAATACATATTGATTTTGATTTTGGCTACGCCTCACACAACACTTCACTGCATTTACTTTACAACTAACAAAACAAAACTAGATACATCCCACATCTTGAACTAAAACAGTTACTACACTTTATTATACTATAATAGTGAGGCAGAGCCGTAGCACGATTTTTGATATTTGATTTCTCATTGGATGATTTTTAAAAATTTCACCAGTGGCGGGCAGGCGGCAGCACAATGCTGCCCAAACCATTTATTCATTCATAATAATAAATTGCAATATTTTTTATGGAAAACATATTTTTGATTTTCGCGAAACACCTTCCTGTTAAGCCAGTTTCCGATGTGGTCTAGTGGCTAGGATATCTGGCTTTCACCCAGAAGGCCCGGGTTCGATTCCCGGCATCGGAGCCATATCTTTTTTGTGCTATTTCTAAAAATAACCGACATTCTTCATTCTTCTTATAAATGAGAGAATCACACCCTGTAGTTGGGCTGGTGTCCCGAATTTTCGTTCCCAAATCGGCAACACGATCCGCTGCGAATTTCGGCACGTTGTTCTGGGACAATAAGCGAGCGCGCGCGGATTTCAAATAAACATTTTTCTTTTCACTGAATGATGATGTGTGGCACGCAGAGTTTTTAATAGAATAGAATCGTATTTTTCGCTACATATTCAGAGATGTGTGGTAAAACTGGGATAATCGAAAAAAAGAGATGATGAGAATTTGTATGGCAAAATAAGAAATAAGTAAAAAAAGATTGGTAAAAACAAAATTTTCCAAAAGCACTTGTTTCCGGACAATCTCGTGTATCTCGTAGTTCACTTCCGTATTCAATATGAATGCTGAAGATACCGTTCAAGAATATACCGTTTAGGAAATCTTGAAACTTGAACGAAAAAAAACTAAACAGTCTCAACATAATTTGATGGCAACATGCCTGTTTGACCAGTTCTCTGCACGGTGCCTGTCATCCAACCATCGTCGATTGGTTGACAATTGACTATCAGATCACCATCCATGAAGGTAACTTCATCATCATCCTGTGCTTTATAATCATAGATAGCACGAAAACAAAGGCCCAGATTGGATTGTTGACGCATTTTTTTCGGTGATATTGGCTGCTGTTGATGCTGTTGTTGAGGCTGCTGCTGCTGAATCCGATATTGTTGGTTATCATATACGGATCCTGTGGGGAATGATCAAACACAAAAAAGTTTCAAAAAGAGGTCCAGAGCGACTATTTCAACCTTCTGGATATTATACCTGGATACATCATAGCCTGTTGCGCTTGTGGTCCATAATCCTGTGGTACAGGATAATATTTTTGCTGTTGCTGCTGCTGTTGCTGTTGTTGCGGATACTGTGCAGAAGCAACAAGTTTTGGATTGAAAGCTTGTGGCGGTTGCGATGGCGATTGTTGATGATATTGTGGAATTTGTTGTTGTTGTTGCTGTTGCTGTGGTTGATGATGATGATTTAAATGATGATGTTGACCAGTCGGCATCATCGGATTATTTCCAGGATTCATGTAACCAACACGAGTGGGAACATCCTGCTGTACTTGATGATAGTATGCTGGGGAATTTTTCATATTACCTTGTGATCGGATTGAAAACAAAACGATTTAATGATTTACTTATATCCTTGATGATCATTAAATTTAGACCACGGTTTACCTGATAGTTTATCGTTGTTGTTGTAATAATTTTTATTATTTATGTCGGTCTGGTTCAGATTGTTGCTATTATTGTTGTTATTACTTGGAAACATCGGATTTCTTTGATGATGATTGTCTGGCGTTTACCAAAAAGAAAACGATAATTAAACGATTAAACATCGATGATTTTTCCAGGTAATTATGCACATAATAATCTAAATCATACCTAGAATCATGGCAGCATTAGCAATCGGCGTCTTGACATATTGTTGTTGTGGGACTTGTTGCTGTTGTTGAGGTTGGCTTTTGATGTTCGCTTGATGATGTGGATGATTATTATTATTGTTATTTATGGCGGCAGTTCCTATTGATGGTTGTGTCGATGAAGAATATTGATGGTAAATAGCAGCATTGATATTATTGTTGTAGACGTTTTCATCAACACCACCAATCAATGTACGCCGTTCTTCCATCTGTTTCTTTTTCTCATATTCTCCATGATACGTGGCATTGCTAATGATTTTGCTTGTATTACGTATACGCAATGTTTCCGGATCATCAGCTACCTGAGTTAATTTGCCTTTTTGTTTTTCGAAATCTTCATGATATTTTACGTTGCTCTGATTCTTGGTATTCTCTGCCAAACGCTTTGATTCAATCGATTCGGCAACGGTTGTAGCTCTAGCTCGTGGACAATGTCTGTGTGTGAGAGAATCGAGAACATCATTAAACATCAATAACCCGGAAACAGAATTCAATTCCGGCGCCAAAAAAACTTACGCACTACAGTATGGTTGTTTGTTGAAACCTTTGTAGGTTTTCATGTTTAGTATCATGTTACATTCGTGACATTTGAAACAAGTCTTGTGAAATACCTAAAATGAGACCAACGCAATATTTCAAATCATGATCCGGCTTGTTTCATTGTTGAAATATACCAACCTTATCCAAGCACTTTAGCTCTTCGATCGGGTAGACCGTTTTTTCGCAGCGTGCACAATTTTTGTTGGTCATTTTGGCTTTTGTTCCAAGGGGATCAAACAGGGACACACAAAAAAGCACTCAAATTTGATCTGACTAGTAAAACGGGAGCGAATAAAAAATTTCTGGCGCAGTTTTTTTGTTGTCGGTCGATGTGATCAACAAACGATGACCAGGTTGAAATTTCCAAAGAATAACACACACACTTGAAAGGTGAACGTGATCAAATTTAATTTTATGCCACAGATATTGGATCGATTTCCAACGGGGAAAAAATTTTCGTGACAACCAAACTAAACAAATTAAAATCCAATTTTTTTATGCCCAAAATATTTTGGAGGATCAATTTCAATTGTTTATGGTTCGGATGATTTATCGTTGGTAAATATGTGGTTTGATGATAATGAGGAACCGTTAGAATGTTTTACATTCCAAACGTTGTTCCCAGAATACAGAGAAAAAAATGCTTGAGATGCTTCAAACATCCAGATTGGTTAGAGTACTGATGATACTCTGGCGCAACAACACAACAACACTAGATTGTGTCGACGTTTCGACCAACAACAAGGAATGAGCCTCTTGACGCTTCTTCTTCTTCTTTAGCTTTTCGTTATGGTCTTCGACCATCAACAACAACAACAACAAACATAGCCTTCAGCGGCTTTTTTTGGCGGTGGTCAGCAGCTTGGCTCAACTCAACATACACACACTCAGCCACAACACAGAGCCCACAATATTTTGTTGGAGAATGGGAATGTTGCAAAAGACACACACACAGAACACTGGTAAAAGTGTGTGCTTTTTCCAGCCAACCAGCCAGCAATCCACCGCCGATACGCCAATACACTCTTTTTCAACTGTCTATCTCTTTGCTGCTCTTCGCTCTTGTTGTTGGATGGTTGGTTGGTTGGTTGGATTATTGCACAAAAGTTGGTTCCCGTTGGTTCATCATCATCACCATCACCATCACACACAAACAACATCGAACGCGTTGGTTGTTGTCCGGATTTTTCAGTTTTCTCCTCTTGTCTTCTTCTGATATTTTTTCGCCCGAAATATTATTTTAGTTTCTTTTCCTTTCTCTCCCCCCCCTCGGATCCTGTATCCCTGTGTATCATGTAGCGTAACGAAACGGACGATGGTGATGTTTCGTGTGTTCGTTCTCTCTCTCTCTATTTTCTGTTATTATTATTGTTGCTGGATGTGGCCAGAAATACACACACGAACCAACCAACACACTCCAACATCAGTAGCTTCTTCTTGTATAAACTAAATTAGATGATGATGATTATATTCGGATGGTGGCGAACCAATAAGAAAAATGAATGAATGGATGGTGGAAGAAGAACAACACACAACAATCAGAAATGGGAAATACAGAGAGATGGGCATTCCATCGTTGATGCGGATGCCGTATGTCAGTGTGTGTGTGTATATCTGTGTTGGGATGCACTCTTTTTTTTCATTATCCCAGGCGTTAATTCTTTCACCATTTCATCCACGACGATCATCCAACATCGCTACGTTTAGGGGGATCCACACACAATCCAACATCCAAATCTCGCACACACACACACCAATATGCAAAAGCACATCCAAATCAAACATTTGGTTGCACATAGCTAAGAGCAAAGCAAAGCAAAGAATGTCTACTTTGGCCATGATCCATGAAACCCGTGGCAACCGAGTTGATTGGCTGGTTGATGATGATCAGCAACAAGTTCCTTTGATTTTGATGCAATTTTTAGAATTCCAATAAATTTTTGAATGTCAAGGCTTGCGCATTGGGCAGGTAGAAAAAAGGTTTTCCATAATGATGGGAAAATTCCATCGAGTTTTTTAATCCTAAAAATCGATTAGCGAATCAATTTCGAACGATGGCGGTTTCGAAATTTTTTTTCAAAAAAATTTGAATTTCGCGCTCAATTTCAAGATGACGCCACCGATCGCGCGAATCGACCAAAACAACAACCACCGAAAAAAGTTTCAAAATGTTCAAAATTTTTATTTCAATCAAAATTGACATTTTAAATCCAAAAAAAAAGAAATTAAGAATTTTTTTTCATTGAATGCTGCTGGCGTTTGATGCAATCTTGGGCCATAAATCAGCACATTCTTTGGCCACCGGACCGGTTATGGCCGAACCTTTCATTTCTCCTTTGTTGTTGACAATAACGCCGGCATTGTCTTCAAAATAGATAAAGGTACCATCCTTCCTGCGGAATGGTTTTCGTTGACGAATCACCACCGCTGGCATGACTTTTTTCCGCAATTCGGGTTTACCTTTCTTGACCGTGGCCACAAACATATCGCCAGCACCGGCCGCTGGTAAACGATTCAAACGTCCCTTGATTCCATTCACAGCGATGACAAACAAATTCTTGGCACCAGTATTATCAGCACAGTTCATTACGGCACCGACTGGCAAACCAAGTGAAATACGAAACTTGGCACCTGCTGTACCACCACGACCTGAATTGATTGATTGAAAAGATTAAAGAATAAATATTTTCAAAGAAAATTATCAAAAAATCCGAAAAAAATACCTCTCTTAGACATGTTGATGAAACAAAAATACCAAGAAAAAAAATTAAAACACGAGACACAACAACAAGCAAGCCAACATTGAAAAGGAAGTCAGAATTGAGAAGCGTGGCCAGACGGCATAGCATGTCCTGTTCATAAACAACAGTACACTGGGAACAGCGCCATCTGTTGTGGATTGTTATTGTTTTTTTTATGAAAAAAAAATTAAACATCAAAATTCGGCAAAACAACTTTGAAATTGGCGAGATCATTGAAAAATTGAAAACAAACATAATTTTTGTTGGATATTTGGCAGATTATTTTCGGTTTCATGAATGATAATGACGAAAACACTTGACTTAATCGCTGGATATCGATACGAACTTGGAATTTTCTGGTCAAAGTATCATCATCTGAATGATTAAATTCCGGATCAACATCCAGATTACTGGATTTGAACACAACCATTAAATTTTCCTTGCAAATACCGATGGAAAAATAGCCTTTATACGGTGAGTCTAGTTTCGTGGAAATGACCGCAAATTGGCCCGAAGTTGACAATTTGTTGATCAAAGTACCGATTTGTTTGATCGATGGTAGCAACAATGATATCTATGCCAAAAAATAAAATCCATTTAGAAAAATTAGCCAAAATCAAATTCGCAATCACCTGGACAGGGTCTAATTCTGGCTCATCCAGAGTGTGCCAATGGTTCTGTCTGATCAATTCGACATGAATTTGATGGGAAATAATACGATCATCACTAAAGGTAGGATAACCGGCTATAATGCCCAACAAGAATCGGCCATTTTCTCCGTTCATCAATTTGAATTTAAGAAATTTCATGTTACTTTGAAGGGTAACAAGCAATTGATATAATGAATCGGAATTCAATTCCAAATAGATTTGATTGTGTTGAGCACTTAAACCGTTGAAAACATACTCATCGAAGAGCAATGATCTGAGAAGTTTACATCGAATCAAAGATGGACCAATACTGATGCCTGGATCGGCGATCAATTTGATACCCAATTGATCAATACAGAATATAATACTTGGCGAAAGTCTGGAAGCGGCCAACAATGATTTCCAAATATTTTGGATTGCTTCAAATTTCGTTGCCAATGATCGAAATTTCATTTTGTTGATTACTCTTGTTTTACGAAGCTCATTGCTCAAGCAGCAAGCTTGCATTGTTTGTGCGTCGAGCTGCAAAAAGCGCGCCTCAATTGAATGGCAAAACAGCTGATTGATAGTTTTGGGCACCTGGTGGCGCGCATTATTAAAAATTTGAAATGTTTGAGAATTTATTATTATTATTAATTTTTTTCCGGAAGTTATGCAAAAACACCCTAGCGAACAGGAACAAAATTAGATTTTGTAACAGTAGAAAAAACGAAACGAAAAAAAAAAACAATTGGAAAACGATCAAAAATATTTCAACAACTAATGTGTGTGGTTCGGATTCGACGAGATAACATTGATTCGATAAGCCGCAAAAAAGCAGAATCGCCTACTAAGACTAGAGATGATGATAATTGTTTATCGGGGGGAAAAATTCATTGATAAATATGTTGATCCTTTGAATGATGAATGAGTGGGTGTGAGTATGTGTGTGTGTGTGTTTGAAATAAATAAAGATCATCGAAGATCATTGATTGCACGTTAGTAAAAAAAAAATGAACAAAAAAATGGGAATGCAAATTGAAAACGGACGAAACGGTAAACGATAACCGTTACGTGTAACGGTAAAGATTCCGAAAAAAAAAGGTTCTCCTCTAAGCTGTGGCGGAACCATTCAAATCTTGCTGTTGTTGGGACGGTTGTTGCGATTGATGTTGTGGTTGTTGTTGTTGATTGTTGTTGGTATATTGAGAATGGAAACGATTACAAATCCTTGGCCGGACGTCTTCATTCTACAGGGGAAAAATGCAATCAGAATCCAAAATTCTAAAAGAATTGATAGCTGTTTACCAATGACACTAAATCCTCCAAAAATGGTATCAGTTTTAGTAGTTCGCTATCATTCTTGTCGATGAACCAAGATTCAATGGGAATACCGTTTTCAAGCTTGATTTCAGGGAGAATGGTATAAATGTTATATTAGACAAAAAGGCCCATTGCAAAATCACATCCTATACAGACTTGATAGCCGAACGCTTGTGGCGAATTATCCACTATGATCGTCTTGGAAAGGTCTCGTCCCAAGATGTTCAAATCCTTGATGTAGTTTCCGCAAACACAAACACAATGTTCCCGGAACAAACGATATCTGAAAAATCGGATAATCGGAAACAGAATAAGCAAAACGGAAATTCAACACCAAAAACCGCGTCGTGTCTTACTTGACCAGTTTGCGATTTGGATCCAACAAATTCAAAAGCTTATCAGCGTAGACCTTTTTCGAAGCTGTAAACAGTATAACTTCGAACATTTGCGAAACACGTTCCAGAAATTCTTTAAAAAATGGCCTAGTACGAACATAGATCATGTATTCACAATCTTGAAATGTGACCGGAAACGAGAACGTTGCATCATCCAATTGTGTCAATGAACAATGAACAAGGGTTTCATCCAGATCAAGTACCAACGTGAATTCAGGTGAGCTACGTGTTTTCAAAGGCAACACCGGACATCTGGCTTGTTGCATTTCCGGTGTTAATGGTGGTAAATTACGAATAAAATAATATGGATCAAATAATTGTTCAAAATCTTCGTTTGAGATCAATGTAGTTTGTGATCCATACGGATTGGTTCCCGATGGATCATATGAATGAAGTATAAATGTTCCATTTGGAACAGAATAATTACTGTGCATGTTGTTGTGGGTGTCCATGTGGGTGTATGTTTGAGGTGTTGTCAGCGAGGTTGACTGCGATGATGATGATGATGATGAAGATGGCGATTGAAAAGATGATGAAATTTGAGAGATCGATTGAGACATGGCCGCCAAATTGGAAATCATTTGGTGATTTTCCAATGGTTCATTCCAATTGCCATTAGTATTGATTGGATCGGATGAATTGACAGCAGCAGCAGCAGCAGAGGAAGCGGAAGAGGCAATAGCAGCACAATTCGCATCTAAAGATGAATGATCACAGAGATAGCCTATGTTTGGTTCTTCCGAACAAGCATTGTGATTTACATGCATATTGGTTTGGAACGAAATTTGATTCTCATCAACAATCTCGATCAAACCATCATCATCTTGATGATGGATCTTGTTTTTCATTAGTTTGGCCGGTTTCCCATTCAAATTCCTCGAATTGGTTCGATGATGTTTGGACTTTTTCTTTTTGGTTTTTTTTATTCGCTTGATTTTCCGGCGATCGCTTCTCTTCCGACAATGATTGTCATCATCAATATTGTTGTTCCTATCCTTGAGCTTATTATTATTGGTGGTTTGGGTCGCTAAACACTGTTTGGAAGTTCTTGTTGAGCTAGGTGATGTTTGTTTTAATTGTCGTTTCCTAGTCTTCTTGATGTTGCTATTATGGTGGTGTTTGTTGGTGTGTTTTTTTCTTCTATTTCTGGACGACAACGATTCGACTTTGGACATTGTTGTTGTTGTTGTTGTTTGATGCATCGTTTTTCGTTTTGTTTCGTTTCGATTAGAACATTGGCCATCATTATCGGCCTGATTGTTCATCAAACAACAACTCTGTTCTAATGGAACCTTACCGACAACTTTATTGGTTGATGATGATGAACATTTAGCTCGTCGATCCGGTTGTTTGCCTGTTGTTGTCAAGCTTATTATCGTGGCTTCTTCGAATCGAACATGTTTGATGGTGGTACGATTTTTATGTCCAACCACAACTGACATTGATCAATCCTCAAGTTCTTGGTGGTGGGGTGAAAATCGAGGGAATGCTGGAACACAGCAGCAGCAGCTATTTTTGGAACACCACACCACCACCACACCGAACTAACACACGCACCGACACACAATGCTAAATCTGTTTGACAGCAATTGAATTCAAATGCAGTTTTGGAAACAAACAAACAAACCAACACCAACAAAATTCAACTTCAACAAACTTCAACAATGGCAACCAACATCAACGACCAACAACAACAACAACAACAACAACGACAATATAAAACAATTATCCAAAAATCGAAAACTACCACGATGATGATAATGATGATACCCGGAAGAAGAGTTTGTTCAGCAGCATCGTATATTGATTATGTAACACACTCTTCTTCCATGGAATATCCATCCAGTTCATCGACGGTGGTAGTTGGTTGTGGTTGGCAACAACAACATTATCAATAATACGGAATATCAATCCGTTGATGATGATGATTGCCTCGGAGAATGGAGAACCATCAAGATTGATAGGAAGAGTAGAAGTGATGTGAACATAGCAGAATTATGCAACTATGAAACTATGCGCGAATCCAATTGCACAAATTATCTAATAATAATACTTATTGAGAACTTCATCATCATCATCATCATCATCAACATTATTATTATTATGATTTTAAGCATCAAACTGCTTCGGGTGATCATTTTTGCTTCTTCTTCTTCTTCTTCTCCTTCTTCTTCTTCTTCTTCCATCATCATAAGCATACCCACCACAATCCATAGAACTGGAGAGGAGAGAGGTGGGAGTAGGGATAAACGGCGCGACCATTGCCTGCGTTATGCATCTCCGAAACTCTGCTTATGTGTGCTTGTATTGGTGTGTGTATTTCTGTTTGTCTACGAATGGGAGCCATGAGATGATATGATAGTAGCAGTACCATCCGTACAAGAAACGGCCGCCCGAAACAAACAAAAAACCAGAAATCCTGATTGGAAAAGAGAGCGAGAGAGCGAGCGAGCGCGAATGAAAGAAAGAAAGAAAGAAAGAAATTGAAGAATCTGTATTGTTGTAATTGTGGTATCCATGCATGCACGCCAGCATGCGCGTCCATACTCTATCGCACACACACACACACAGCAGCCAATCTGGCGCCAAGAAACCCGAAAAAGATCCTGAAGAGAGTAGCGAAGAAGAGGAAGAGAAGAAGAAAATGAATCCAAGTCGATCGACCGAGTGAAGAATCCTCCGAACGGCACCCTCTCTCTATGTGGCACCTATATTATTATTTTTATGTGCGCGTGTGCGAGCGCGTTCCACTCTTATTTCCGTCCGTAACAGAATTCACGGCTCGCCGTGTGAAACGGGACAGGAATGTGAATCGAAGAAAAAAAAATCCACCCTTGTTTACTAATCCGAACGATAGATGGCGCTTGGTTTTGATTCAATTCGAATCACCGGAAACCTATATTTCTACACAATCCAAACGATAGATGGCGCCAGCAGTTGCGGTTTCATTTTCGAAGCTTGTGCGCGCTCTTCTTTTGTTTTCCTCGCACCTCGAGACGGACGCGCGTGACCGACTGGTGGCCAGGTCTTGCGCGAACCCATCCCGTAAACGAGTTGACCGTCGGACCAAAGCGTGCTGGTCCCTTGCCGACCCTTGGATATCGGCCCTCGGGGAAATTTTACCCAATCCAGCACTGGCATCTGCTCTGCTCTGCTTCGCGCTTGATCCTACACACACAGCATCATATTGTTCATACGCTGTTGGAACGCGCGCGCGCGCGTCCTGGTACATGGTCACAGGGCCACGCTTGACTTGATTTTTTGAAAAAGACCAAGCCAAGCCAAGGCCGCATACACCACATACACACCCGAACGTGCATACGTGCCAAAAATTGCAGAAACGCGCCTACGTTCATACGATCCTTGTGGGTCGGATTCAACATCTGTTGCGCGTCGTCGTGTTACCATTGTTCCAAAGTTTTCCTTCTCGCTCTCGTTCCGCATGTGCTTTATGTCTCTTGTGTGTGACCTCGATCAAAAGCCAAAAGTTCATGCTCATCGCGTTCGCTCAAAACAACAACAAATGGTCTCCG